>JAGFNX010000082.1:0-83798 GCA_017657125.1 Scopulariopsis brevicaulis | reverse complement strand
GGGGMGGGGGGGTCCAGACCGGACCCACGTTCCATGGCTAATACGCAGCAGCGCAGGGTAGCTTGTAATTGCGCGGTTTCCTATCCGGTCGAGTTCCGAGCTCTTGGAGTTTCGGTGCGAAGCGTGTAAGTGCCGGCCCGGCGTAAACGACGCCGGGTTCAAGGGCGTTCGAGGAGGGCCGCGGTGTAAAACTGGTTGATATGTCAAACTCTCAAGACTTCCCTTTTATGATTGACTTACTGCTATCCTCATCGGCACCTTGTGGTAACTGATAGTTGGTTGCCCGTCACTTCCCCCATCCATTCATCTCGAGATCAGAAGATCAGCGCCAAGTCATTCTCGTCCCCAGACACCAGGCAACGACCATAGTATACCGCCCCAAAGGCAAGTTACATGGGGTCCTGCCAGCCCAAGCGAGCCCGTCCTTCGCCCTATGAAGAAGAACCAGGGGCCCGCGTCGGACCTAAAATCGCGTCCGCGGTGTCTGTATTCGGGCCCGAGAACCCGATGCAACGCTACGGAGGGGATTGTGGGCTCACGGGGACGGCTGTCGCTGCGGTCCGGGGATGGGGACGCGTCGGGAGATGATGCCAGCCGTATTTCGGGGGCCCAAGGGTTGGATCTTGGATTCGTGTGCGGACGAGGTTACCAATGGTTCTATATGCCGTTCTTTGCCTACCTGTGCGTCCTAAGTTATGGCGAGCCGGTGAGCTGCCTTTTGTACGTGTAGCAGTGCGTTATCAAATACCCTTAAATAAGAACGAAGAACACCCGTCGCGCCCTATAGGTGGTTCAGGTAATATATGTCATGCGAAGTGGGCCGGAACGGGCCGAGTGAAGAACCACCGACTCGAGAATAAAACGGCACGGGCCGAGGGGCGGGGACTCATGATATGAAACACTGGCGCTCAGCTAAGAGAGACTCGGCGACGCGATGTCGTCTTGGGAGTGTGAGACGGAGCGTGAATCCCGCAATGAGAATAATCAGACATTCCCCGACTCAGCGCGTATAAGCCGCCGTCTCAGGAGAAGATATGATAAGTGACAGGAACCCTCCGCCAACCGCGCTCCTCACCCATATGGCACCCAACAAACGGCGACACCTCACACGCACATCCCGCGGGACCTCGGAGCCCCCAGGTAAAGAGGTGCGCCTGGTTGGACGCACGGCACCGAGAGAACAAGACGAAGATCCGGCGCAAAAGTGTGTATTGAAAAGCGTGTGTTTTGTTCCCGAGCAAAAAAGCCTGACTCCCGTTTTCCCGCTGCCCTCCTCCTCAAAAATTTCGGAATCCCATCAGAAGACCCAGCTTCGAGTTTGAAATTGAGACGTGTCGTCGTGTCGTTATGTTCAGATCACATTCCTAGAAGTTATCTTTGGGAGCGTTAGCGCACGAGCTCATCGGGCAGCGGTCTCCCCGTCCGGACACCAATCCAAGCATGAAACACTCCCAGCGCAGTGCAGGGAGCAGAAAAAGGAGGAAGAAGGGGTAGGAACGCACCTAGGGTCATGCTCATGCTAACATCCGTGCCCTCCACCATCTTCTTAAACTCCTCAAAGCTGATCCGCCCATCGTTATCCAGGTCCGCCTCCATGATGGTCTTGTCGACAATCTGCTGCAGCTGCTGGTCCTTGAGGTTGTTCCCCACCATCATCTTGAGCACGATGAAGAGCTCGCCGTTGCTGATGTAGCCGTCGCGGTCAATGTCGTACACCTTGAAGGCGAACTGCAGCTTCTGGTCCTTGTTGCCCTTGCTCGAGAAGGCGCTCAGCCCGGAGACGAACTCCTGGAAGTCGACGTCGCCGCCGCCGTCCTCGTCGAAGATGGCGATCATCCTGGACGTGGGGGTCAGCATTTGGAAAAGGGTTCGAAGGGTGTGGTGGGGGGCGGTGTGGTGCGGAGGGGCTCACCTCGTTGCTAGCGGGTTCGACGATATCGCGGGCAGACTCAGGAATTCCTCTCGCTCGATGGTCCCAGAGTTATCCTACACCCCAAAATCAACGGTTAGCCTGGCGACCCTGTCATTCTATCCTCCCCCAGAGCTTCCCCGCGGGTCCATCCAAGTCGTCGGGAGACATGCCTTGTCGAGCTTCATAAACCTCTTCCGCAGCCGGTCCACTTCTTCCCTATCGACTAGAGAAACGAAATTAGCATCTCAGTCCAGAATCCCGCGCACGCGACAGTAACAAGTCGCGATACGCCCAGCCGGGAGGCGCAACAACGGGGGAGCTACTCACAGTTGGACCCCTGGACGATGTCGTCCAGGACCGCGCTAGTCGAGTTACCCATATCGCGCAGTGAGACGAGCGATTCCGTATATATGATGAGTCCGCGGGAGGAAATGAACGAAGGGGACCTCCAAAGTACAGGGGAGGGACGTCGTCGCGAACAAGATTTGGGGCGGCGGAGTGGCGGGTGGTTTGATACGGGGACACTCTAGGGCGTCCCGCTGGAAAAATGTCGGGCGGGCGGCGGGGTAGTCGAGGTCTTGGGCCCGTTCCCAGCTGGGCGCGGCGGGCGGAATTATTACTGGTTGCCTAGCCTAGCTTCCGTGCTGGCCGGGCCTCAAGACCTCGAGCACGGGCCAGGAATTATCCGTCCCCCAGCGGAACTCGCTCACATGCACTTCATTTCATGTCCTCGATACGAACACACGTGGAGAGGATAGAGCTTCCAGGCGAATTTACGCTTTCGGAAGTAGGAGACCAGATAAACTGTCCATGAACGTGGAATTTCACAACTGTAAATGTGATGTTATTGAGAGCTGCGTATAAATCGCGATTCCGCTCATCGCCTGTACATCCTTAGCTTTCCACCTCTTACTCAATCAATCGTCATGACAGCGTCCCAAAGCTGGCCAGCCAGCGCCAATCACCACGTGACCTCTGTGCGCACAGACCGCCGCCCCTTCCCAACATACAGAACCGAAAGGAAGCAGCAGCTGGCCAAAACAACTGTCGCCTGGCAAGAGCGCATACGTAGCAGCAAACCGGCCCCCCAAAGTACCTTCCCCGCGAAACCGCTACTGCGAGGTACCTACGCCCCCGACCCAAAAACGCCAGAAACTCGACTGGAAAAAATTTGCGCTCCCCCCTTCGGCGCAAGAAACAGCGGCCCTGCCCACCCCAAATCGACAACGAAGACCGCGAGAACCCATCGAAACAGAGGCCTCAACGACGCGTTTTCATCGATTTTTTTCTAAAAGTCGACGTCAAGGGCCTCCCTGCATGACTTGAGCCGATTTTTTTCGCGGGTTTTCCGCCAACTTTGGGGACATTTTCCTTTCAGTCACCGCCCGCCCGCGCCCCCCAGATCTGCCACCCCTCCCACCCCGGCCCCGCCCCCCAACATGTCCGCCAGGAAGTCGCGGATTAAGAAGCTCAACACCAAGGCGGAACTCACGATTCTCACTGAAGATAAAGTCGATCGCACAGAACTTCAGGCTTCGGCGACTGAGAATCAAATCGCGACCGGGGTTGAGCAGGCCGAGGAAAATGTACGTGTCAACTTCCCCTTGGTCGCGATATCGCTTGATATCACGTGACTCGTCACATGACAAATCCGGCACGCGTCGCCGACCACCACCACATACATCCCCACCCCCTTGATAGCTCCGTGCAGACCTCCTTGAGGTCTCGACATTATTAACAAGACGTTTTCCTGCAGGAATACCATCTTCAGACCATTCTAAAGGAGGCGGGGACGGGCGACAAGCGGGAGATCCCCGTCCCCCCCCCGCAACCGAGCACTGTCAACTATGACGAGCTCTACCCGGGCAAGTTCGAGGAACCACGCTCGTACATCAAGTTCTCAGAGACGGTGGAGGAGTGTATATCATGCCACTATGACATGACGACCGAGGACGACGAGTTCCTCAAGCAGTACAACAGTAAAAGGGCAGCGGCGGACTCACTATCCGAGGATGAGTTTGAGAGGATCATGGACGTCTTCGAGGAGACGGCGACCGCCCAGACGCCCTTCGCCTCCGTCGACAACACCGTGGCCCCATACGACACCATGGTGCCGTCTCTGAACCAGCTCGGGCTGGCGCACATCATGCCCCACGCCAAAGCCATATACGAGTACTGGAAGTCTCGCAGGCTAGAGTGCGGCAACGTGTCGATCCACCCGACGCTGAAGTTCGAGACGCACCAGGAGACGGATGACATGGACCCGTACGTGTGCTTCAGGAGGCGAGAGGCGCGGCAGACCCGCAAGACGAGGGCGCGCGATGTGCAGAGTGCGGAGAAGCTCAAGCGGCTGCGCCGCGAGCTTGAAGAAGGCCGCCACCTCATCGTCCTCGCGCGCGAGCGTGAACTGCTCAAGCGCGAGGTGATGAAGTTTGAGCGCAGCGTCTTCGAGCAGAGGCAAAAGGTGAAGGCCATGAAGAACCGCCTGGGCATCAAGGGCGAGGACGAGGACCTAATCCACCAAAAGGTAAGCAAGCCCCATAACAGACGTCCACCCCCGCTCAGAGGGCTAACTGTGGTTCAGCCTCAGAAGCGCAAGGCCGCGGACGCCCCCGCGCTCCAGAAGCCGCCTGGTGCTCTCAACCGGCTGCCGCCACGGGCTGACACCCGGGTCGCGGAGCCCGATCTCGTGCTGCTGGAGGACAAGCTCGCGGAGAAGGAGAACGAGTTGCGTATGGATCTGGAGAATAAGGTTCTGTACCATCGCAAGTGGAACCAGGAATATGTGGACCTCACTCAGGGCCCACTCTCGCCCGTCGAAGACCACCGGATGGAGGACGTAAGATTCCGCCCC
The DNA here is from genome assembly GCA_017657125.1 of Scopulariopsis brevicaulis. Classification (NCBI taxonomy): domain Eukaryota; kingdom Fungi; phylum Ascomycota; class Sordariomycetes; order Microascales; family Microascaceae; genus Scopulariopsis; species Scopulariopsis brevicaulis. The sequence continues at coordinate 79,032 of JAGFNX010000082.1, read as the reverse complement.
GCTCAGGCGCAGTACCTGATGACACCGCCGGCTAGCAGCACGTCGGACTCGATGGATATCGACGAGGAGCCGGCATCCCCCGTGATGGAGAAGCGGCACCCCGTGTTCCAGTTCATGGCCGGCGGGGCGAAGGATCTTCCGCCGTACCATCAGCAGCCGTCTTACCGACGGCGTATTGGTCGTTTGGGCCGGCTGTGGATCGACAGGAGAGGCGTCGGCGTGCACCCGGGCTTGCTGGATGACTCTTCTGACAGGTGGACGTATGACTCGGACGATGACGAAGACACGCCGGTGTATGAGGTGGATCCCTTCAACACCACGGCGCTCCGCTTCAGGTCGACGATACCGTTGCCGAATTTCATGTGGAAGAGGCCGAAGGAGGCGTCGGCGATAGAAGCCGGGAGCTCGCCGCACGGCCAGCAGGCGATGCTGCAGGCCCAGGCCCAGGTGAATCAAGGCCAGAAACAGCAGCAGGCTGCTCAACAGGCCGTCCAGCAAGCCCGAGCGGGTTCGTGAGATCGCCCCGAGAGCGTCTCTGCGGAGACGAGAGAAGAGCCTACCACCATATATTCTCGGGGTACCCCTCAATGGCGCGGGGAAAATCGCGACACGTCGGGGGTAACGAAGGGGCGCGGCGCGCGCCGAGAGGTCGAGACGAGACGATTTCGGGAGGGCGTATCCTCACTGAGGAGAGGGTCAGCCCTCCGTTGTACCACCACTATCTGTATCAGAAGAGACGACCCGGGCAAGGAGGCAGTGGTCGAGAGGGCGGGGACCCTCGGGAAGCGATAGAATAAGAACAAATAATTGAAGCACTCCAAGCTAGAGGGATGTCTGGACTTACCGAACGTGTGATGTTCTTTGTGGTGTATGTGTGCCTCAGAGGCCACCGTAGATAAAGCGGCACAGGATGTCATGCCGCTTTAAGTAGTATTGTGTATGGTCTGTGTTGCGGGTGTCGGAGAGAGAGTGGCATGGACCCGAACAGTTCAGAAGTCGACTCCTAGCACTGAGTGTACCAGCATGATTTGTTGGACGGCCGCGCGAGAGGAGAAGAGGCGGGAGGCAGCATGAACCGGAGGTTCAGCCTCTGGCAGTTATCCGGAGGCGCCCTCACAGCCACAGCTATGACAAGGAAAAGCCATGTCTAGAAAATCGATTCTGTTAGCCGCGCCTTCTAAGAACCAATATGCCTCTTGGAGAGAAAAGAGGTAGACTGGAAGCTTGTAGGAGCAGAGAAGAGCGGGACAAAGTGTGCTTGGGGTAACTCACCGGGAGGGTCTCGCGGATGGGAACGCCGAACTCCGAGCATACCAGGCCCAGAGAACAAATCCAGAACCTCGACCTAGAGAATCAGATAAAGAACTTCCTGAAGAAGCAGAAGAGGAGCCGAGCAAGCAGCAGCCATGGTGATCTGCTTCCCCGCCGTTGTGTGCTTCCAAAAACCAAAAGGTCAGAACTACTTCCGCCGCTAGAAAGGTTCCAATAAGCTTCGCGGCCGCGGCCTTGGGGAGGGGCCTCCTCCCGAAAGGGTTGCGGGCCTTGTCTGCTTACGTAATCGAACCGTGCGGGCTTTTGGTTAATTTTCTTTTCTCTCCCTTTACCCTTTCTGTGGGTGGTTGGTTTTTTTTGGGCTTTCGGTTGCCAAGGGGGATGGAAGCGGAAGGCGGTGAGGGGACCCCGCGGACTTGGGACGGACCCCTCTCGAGAATTTGGGAGTGGGTTCGCCCCGCCTTGGACGTCGTCGGCGATGGAGTGAGGACGGATTTCTGACGGCTTGGAGAGAAGGGGATATATTTACTAAGCGTATTCTAACCTAAAGGAGGTCTTCCGCTCACACTGGCGACGCCGGATCTAGAGACATTCGTGTGTTACTCCTTTGCGTAGCTCGTAGCTCGACTGCCACCCGACAGCTCCCCAAGTCCATATCGCGATATCGTCATATCTCGTCTCGTCCCATCTCAATAACCCCACCACCCAAACCTCCACCGCGACCGAAACCCTCCCACGACGCGACCAAGACAACCCAACGCCCAGAAAGCCCTCGCGAACCGACAGCGACGAACAGAAGCAAGCCGAACGACCATGTTCGACAAGAACGGCGGCAGGATAGCCCTCGGCTGCGAGGGCTCCGCCAACAAGCTCGGCATAGGCGTGATCCACCACTCGGGCCCCGCCTCCTCCCCGACCGTCACCGTCCTCTCCAACCCGCGCCAAACCTTCGTGTCGCCCCCCGGCACGGGCTTCCTCCCAAAGGACACGGCGGCGCACCACCGCTCGCACTTCACGTCGCTCGCCCTCCGCGCCCTCCGCGAGGCGGGCGTCTCGGCCGACGACGTCGACTGCGTGTGCTTCACGCAGGGCCCCGGCATGGGCGCGCCGCTCTCGAGCGTCGCCGTCGGGGCGCGGACCCTCGCGCTGATGTGGGGGAAGCCGCTCGTGGGTGTGAACCACTGCGTGGGCCACATCGAGATGGGGCGCGCCATAACCGGCGCCTCGAACCCCGTCGTCCTGTACGTGTCCGGCGGCAACACGCAGGTCATCGCGTACGCGGAGCGCCGGTACCGCATCTTCGGCGAGGCGCTAGACATCGCGGTGGGCAACTGCCTCGACCGGTTCGCGCGCACGCTGAACATCAGCAACGACCCAGCGCCGGGGTACAACATCGAGCAGCTGGCCAAGAAGGGCACGAGGCTTCTCGACCTGCCGTACGGGGTCAAGGGGATGGACTGCTCGTTCTCGGGGATCCTCGCGTCGGCGGACCTGCTCGCGGCGCAGATGCGCGCCGACCTAGCCGCGGGGAGGGAGACGTTCACGCCCGAGGACCTGTGCTTTACGCTGCAGGAGACGGTGTTTGCGATGCTGGTGGAGATTACGGAGAGGGCAATGGCGCACGTGGGGAGCGGGCAGGTGCTGATTGTCGGGGGCGTGGGGTGCAATGAGAGGCTGCAGGACATGATGGGGGCTATGGCGAGGGATCGGGGCGGGAGCGTGTACGCGACTGACGAGCGGTTCTGCATCGACAATGGCATCATGATTGCGCATGCGGGGCTGTTGGCGTATGAGACGGGGTTCAAGACGGAGTTGAAGGATAGCACGTGCACGCAGCGGTTTAGGACTGACGAGGTGTATGTCAAGTGGAGGGATTGAGCGAGATGGATGTAGACTGGTCTGGATTATGTAGAATACCATTTTATTGACACGGCAAATGAAGTCTTCGAGGATGCATCCCACAACCATGTCTGGCTATTGCCCCTGATAGAGCCCGGCCAAGGGCTCCTTGTACAATCACCGGCTGCTCCGTACCTGGACATTGCTCTCAATGGCCATGGACGAGCGCTCGTTCACGGCTAGCTCCCAGGCCCCATGAACTCGGCACTTACAACACCCCTGATCCTCAATCGTCGAGGCCGGTTGGCTTATACACAATCGTCGTCACGTACTAACACGTCAGTCAGTCTCAACTCACACCGCACCACCACGTCTACAGAAGACCCCCAACTCACCTTGTTCTTGTACCGCGTCGTCGCCGACACGGCAAGCACGTTATTCTTAATGCTGCTCGTCGCCAAGTGATTCAGAATACTATGGTTCGGCGGCAGGTTCAGCACGCTGTTGTCGTCCTTGATCGGCGTCGCGGCGTTGAGGATCGGCTTCCCCAGGAACCCGGGCAGCGCGGGCGGGTTCGGCAGCTTGTCGATGGTGGACACGGCGTACTGGTACGTCGACGACTCCTCGGGCTGGTCAAAGTCCACCAGGTACTTTGGTATCTGGTGGTGGTACTGGTCGGCGGGGAGGACGGGCCGCTCGCGCTGGAGCTTGGGCTCCCCCTTCTTGGTCGTCTCGGCGACGGGGGCGCCGGGGCCTCCCTTGGCGGCAGCGGCCCTGGCCTTGGCGCGCGCGACGTCGTCGGGGCTGACCTCGATGTAGTTGACTAGGTTGTTTCCGAAGTCGACGGTCGTGGGGAGGTCGGGGGACGTCTGCATTACGCCGTCGACGAGGAAGCGGATGTGGTGGGTGCCGGGGAGAATGTTGATTGTCGTCTCGAAGACGCCCGGGTGGCCCTCTCTGGGGGAGTGTCAGCGAGTTTCTGATGGGAGTGGATGGCGGGTGTTGCGGTTGTCGCAACCCCCTGGGATACCCGCCATGGCAGACTCGCCAAGGCCCATGGCATGGGGAAAAGGGCGGCGCCCTTCGGGAACGGATAGGAGATGCAAGAAAGGCGAGACCTACACCGGCTGCAACCTGTGCTTCCGATTCCAATGGAATATCGTCCCCGTGATATAAATCTTCTCCCCGCCCCTCAACCACCTCAGCGTCGTCGGAACCGTCGGCCGCGTCCGATCCGTCACCAGCCCCCCGCCGTCCTCCTCCTCCTCGTCATCCACGCTCGTCCCGCTCAGCGCCGACGACTTGCGCGTCATGTCCGAGTCCAGCGCCTCCACATCCGCCACCGACTCGCCGCCCTCCGCCGGCGCGATGATGGGCGACCCGGGCGTGTGCAGCTCCTCTTCTATCGGGAGGGGCAAGCGCGGCGGGCGCCGCAGGTACGAGACGTCGTTGATGCTGTTCTGCGGCTCGGGGGCGTGGTGGGACCGCGCGCTGGAGGGCTCCATCGGGACGTCGACGGGCTTGGAGGGCGCGTCGACGGGGACGGCGCGCTCTTCCGCCTGCTGCGGGGCCGGGGCCGGGGCCGGGGGGCTGCTGACGGGGTTGACGGGCTGCAGGGGCGCCGCGTTCTTGATGACGTTGGAGCGCGTGGCGGACGCGAGGGACTCCTCGGGCGGGGCGGTGACGCGGGGCGTCGCGTGCTTGGCCATGATGTTATGGGATTCGCCCCTGCTGGAGGACCGGGAGTCGCCCGCGTCGTAGGAGGAGGTCGTGCCGTGGGTGGTGGGGGGGTTCGCGGACGTCGACGAGGGATGGTTCCCCATGCTGGCGGAGGGTGCGAGGGTTCGGGGAGGTGTGTGGTTGGTGTTTAGAGCTTCGCGGATCGGTTACCGGCCGGCTAAGGCGGCGACGGCGGTAATGTGGTATTGGATACGTAGGGCGGGATCGCAGTGGTTCGACGGTTGGTGTGGCGCCCTCACCGGGGCGTGTCGGCCGACAGGCGGGATCGTCCAGACGGCCACCGACGGCACAGCGGCAAGGAAACGGCAGAAGCTGGAAAACCCCAGATGGATAGACCAGGGGATGTGTTGTCACTGTTGTATTGGCCGTACAAGGGCGTGTCGTTCTCTTCGCGCTCCGGTGGTGTCGGTGTTTAGGCGGGAGAGGGGGGAAATCGGGCCGGGCGCTGAGCCGGTGTGCGGAGGGGTGGTGGGGACTGGAGACTGCGCGGGCTAGTTCCGGGGAGGGCTCCTGATATGGAGTTACCATGGTCCGCTAGCACATCTACCCCGAGCTTAATGTACCCTGGCAACAGATGCCTTCAAGGGACCATCGGAGCTCTGGCCGAAGTTACGCCTCTCTCCAGGTTTAGGGCGGGAATGCTACTTTGATGGCTCGGCTCGGGTCATCTCCACGACTCTGACTGTTACACTAATGATGTTTGCGCGTTCCATAGAACCACGGGCTCTATCCAATGGTCCCATGATGCCAAAAGGACAGGACTGAATGAGGTCTCGGTCAACAAACCCGCGAAACCACGGTAAGTAAACCAAAATACCACGTGTGTAAAAGGCGCAGGGAAATATCTGATTTGTATATGTATACATTGTTACAACCTTTTTTTTCTCCCCGTAGAATTCTCGAGCCAGAGTTTCGTCCGGGAGGCGACGGGAGGCGAACTCGCTGCTGACTTAAACACCCGCAGGCAAAAAAAAGCTCTTATCTTATCGCCGATAAGCACCCGTCAAAAGATTTTCCCCAGACATACCGGCGCGCGGTAAAACCTCCCATCGCACCTCGAAATCCCGCCCCCCCGAAACGCCCCTCAACCCACTCGCAAGACAAGAATCTCCCACCGTTCCGGACGGCGACGCGACATCGGACAAGATGAACTTCCCGGGGCAGCCGCAGGGCATGTCGGGCATGTCAGGCATGTCGGGCATGTCGGGTTTCACGAGCCTTTCGCCGGCTGAGCAGCAGGCTGCCATGCAGAAGACGGTACGTTAGCCGGGGGATGGACTTGCGCGGGATGTGCCGGGCTGACTTGTCGCAGATGGAGAATGCCATGAACAACTGCTTCATCAAGGGCGCCATGTCGGGCGTCATGGGCTTCGGAATGGGCGGCCTCTTTGGCCTCTTCATGGCCTCGGTTCGTTTCCCCTTCCCCTTCCCCCCTCTCCCGCCGCAGCCCCCCTTTCCGCAAGCCAACTAACCCAAGCTCACCAGATGTCCTACGACACCCCCTTCCACACCGCCGGCGGCACCCAGACCCCCATAACGTCCCTCCCCCTCCGCCAGCAAATGAAGATCGGCTTCCGCGACATGGGCTCGCGCTCCTGGTCCACGGCCCGCAACTTCGGCAAGGTCGGCGCGCTCTTCGCCGGAATCGAGTGCGGCGTCGAGGGGTTCCGCGCAAAGAACGACCTCGCGAACGGGGCCGTGGCGGGCTGCATGACGGGCGCGGTGCTGGCGAAGAACGCGGGGCCCGGGGCCGCGGCGGGCGGGTGCGCTGCCTTCGCGGCGTTTGGGCTGGCTATTGATGCGTGGATGAGGCAGCCGAAGGATGAGTAGGGGGTAATTGTGAGGGGGGATACAAGTGTTTTCTTTTCAGCATGAGCGTCTTTTGGTATAAGGAGAGCGCCACCGTGGAGTGTGCTTTTGGGGAGAGTTGTGGACGGGTGTGGATTAGACTTGGGACGGGTAGAGGCGTTCGGGTTGCATCTGCTTGAGGATCTCCTCTCGGTTCTTGGTCGTTTTTTCGTGGCGGGGTTCGCCCGCGGGGCTCTGTACTGTATAATATGTACCACCACTATTCCAACGAGGAGGCTTGTAAGATCCGGTACACATTTTGCGATATCTCGCGTCGGGCGGCGCGAGATCGGTGATAGCGAGGGGCTTACATTATCTCGGCCGACCGCTCCGAGAGGGAAGGACCGTGGCGGAGGCCGGCTAAAGCCGCACGTACGGCGCTGCAGTCTCCAGCGGCACAAGAGGCGGGGATCGGTCCCGGCATCATGGCTTGTCGTACATGGCCCCCACGCCAGTGCCCCCTTTTCGGGATCTTGATCCGCTCTTGTGAATCGAATCCACCACGACTCCGCCACCACTGCCGTGACGGCCTCGCTCTGATATTTCTCGTATTAGTTACTACTTCTCAAGCTGCTGGCCGGTCAAAAGCACGGGGTGACTCTAATGGGTGTAAGAGCCGGGGTAGGTTGCGCCGTCGGCCGCAAAGCCCGATCTACGCCGACTGTGGGGCTGCGGCGCCCCGCCGATAACGCCATGGCACCATTGCGGCCGGCTCACCACTCACCACCAACCTTTCCTCATTTACACCCATTCTCACCCAACTCGCTCCCGCACCGCTTGTATATAAATCCCTCTCATCACCCCCTCTCTGCTGCACCATCCAATGCCTCAAGCCCCATCATAGACTCACAGACACATCTTCCTTCCCCGCCCTCCCTCACCATCTTTAACCCCTCCATAATCCTCAAACTCCGGTCAACTCCCCAACAATGTCCTTCAACATATCCAAGGTCGCAATAATAGGCGCCGGCCCAACAGGCCTCGCCTCGGCCAAGTACCTCCTCGCCCAGAAGCCCCTCGCGTCAATCACCCTCTTCGAGCAGCAGCCCGAGTCCGCCCACGGCGGCGTCTGGCACTACACCCCCGCCGCCCCTCCCGCGCCCCCCGCCCCGCAGACGGACCCTTTCCTCCCGCCCGACGCCCCGCTCCCGACGGGGGCTCCGGGGGCCGGAGGGGCGGGGGGCGCGCCGGTCTTCATGTCGGCCATGTACGAGGAGCTGCACGCCAATATCCCCGGGACCCTCATGGCGTTCCGGGGCATGCCGTTTCCTCCTGAAGCGCGGATCTTCCCCTCGCGGGAACTCATAAAGGACTACGTCCTCCGGTACGCCGAGGAGGTGCGGCACCTAGTCCGCTTCTCGCGCGAGGTCACCTCCGTGGAACCCCGGTCCGTCTCCGGCACCGAGAAGTGGGACCTCACATCCCGCTCGACCCTCGACGGCTCCGAGGAAAAAGACACCTTCGACGCCGTCGTCGTAGCGAACGGGCACTACTCCGTCCCCTTCATCCCCAGCATCCCCAACCTCTCGACCTACGCCGCGGCGCATCCCACGTCCATCCTCCACTCAAAGCAGTTCCGCTCGCCAAAGGCCTTCGAGGACAAGACGGTCGTGGTAATAGGCAACGGGCCCTCGGGCCTCGACATCGCCTACCAGATCCGCCCGCACGCCAAGAACCTCTACCTCTCCGTCCGGCACCCGACGCCCCCCGAGAAGCTCGCGCACATCTCCTGCCCCGAGATCCCCGAGATCGTCGACTTTTTACCAGACACCCGCGGCGTCCGCCTCTTGGACGGGACGGAAGTCCACGACGTCGACACGTTCCTCTTCTGCACCGGCTTCCTCTTCTCCTTCCCCTTCCTCCCCGCCGTCGCGCCAAAGCTGATAAAGGGCGGAAAGGGAGTCCACGGGCTCTACAAGCACCTCTTCCCGATCCAGCACCCCACCGTCGCCTTCCCGGGGCTCCTCATCCGCGCGGTGCCATTCCCCGTCGCGGAGGCGCAGTCCGCTGCCATCGCCGCCGTGTGGTCTAACCGCGTCTCCTTACCACCCGCTGAGAAGATGTGGGAGGAGTCACGGAAGGTGGACGAGGAGAGGGGGGACGCGGTGCAGGTGCTGCCCAAGATGGCGGACGCGGAGTACATCAATGAATTGCACGATTGGGTTGCGGGGTGCGGGGGGAGGGAGCCGCCGAGGTGGGGGGAGCGGCAGTTTTGGGAGAGGAGGGTGTATACTGAGGCCAAGATCCGATTCGAAGAGGGCGGTTGCACGGCGGGGTCGTTGGAGGAACTGGGGTTCCGGTTTGGGGAGGGGGAGGGGGTCAAGGGGGGAGTTGAGTCGGAGCCTTAGGAGGGTCTTCTTGGATCGATGCCATTAGGCTGGGTGTTGGAAACGGGCAACACGCCTAAGCGAGCGATGGGTCCCACTCGGCGAGTCTTCACGAGTTACGCGGTGTTTGGATATGTGCTTGGTTCAGGTTATCTGCATAGCTCGGCATCTAAATAGATGGGCCACAAACCCTGGTGCTTCATGAATGAAAATGCAGACCTTCCTCCTGATACCTGATATGCCTTATTCCCGGACCAAATAATCATGACCCCAGCTCCGTACACCACCACGATCTGAGTATCGTAACAGATCCATAGAACCCTCAGAGCCCCCCCCCCCAAAAAAAAAACAAAAACGATGATAGTCATGAAAACCAACGCCATAAACCTTCCTTCATTGAGCCTCACCACACTGATTCGGTTCTTCAGTCGGTCCATTAGACACCGCGGAACAGGAACTGCATGTCGCGGGGGCTCAAAGACTGCGCTGCCTTGTCGTCCTTGTTCATGGTCGAGTGTATCATCATCGTCTTCTTCTCCTGCAGGAGAACCATGCGGCTCTCGACAGAATCCTCAATGACGAGGTTCTTGATGATGCAAGGCCGTGACTGTCCGATTCGGTGGCATCGATCCGCCGACTGCCACTCCACGGCGGGATTCCACCAACTGCACAGAGTTAGTAAAGCTGAATTCAAGGCTGCTCCCCGGGTTGCGGAATTTGGAAACTTACGGCTCGATGAGGAAAACCCGGGAAGCCTCCGTCAAGTTAAGCGCCACTCCGCCCGCCTTCAGCGACACCAGGAAGCACTCGACGTCGACATTGTTCATAAAGTGCTTGATGGAGGCATCGCGCTGCGCCGGCGTCATGGTCCCGTCCAGCATCACCGTCGTGAACCCAGCGTGGCGCAACCGCCACTCGATGAGCTGGAGCATCGACGTGAACTGTGAAAAGATGATGGACTTATGCGTCGCGCTCTGCGAACGGAGCTGGTAGAGCTCGTGAACAAGCAGCTCAATCTTCGTCGAGGACGTCCAGTTCTCCATCTGGATACGATTGATAATCGACGTCTTCTTGAGGAGCAACTGGTCCTGCTCAATTTCCGGCTGGACGATATCAATCGACAGAGGAACGTGGCACCGAGGGCACTCGGGCTGCGCGATATTATCGAGGTAGCTCCGGGCGCAAGATCGGCAGAAGTGGTGATGGCACTTGCTCACGATGGCGTCCTCAGCGGGCGACTCGCAGATGCTGCACTCGAGGATATTTTGGTTTGTCTGCGCCTTCTTCTTGGCGAGGAGGTCGGGGTGGTCGGCTGTCTGACGCAGCTGCATGATAAGGCTGAAGATGTTGGCGTAGTTCTCAAGAACTCGCCCGTCCATGACGTAGCTCTCAAAGGTACGCCTGGCGTCCTCCGTGACATTGGTCACCGTCTCGTTCTCCGACTCGGTGAAGAATTGGCGGCTGATTTCGAGCTTCTTGACAGGGAGCTCCATGGACTCGGTGTGGTTCTTCTTGAGACGGCGAAGCATGATGTGGTCAGTGAGGAGGCGGAGCCTCTTGAAAGCTGTTGCTCCGGCGCCACTCCTTCCGTATTTCTGGATCGGGGAGAGAATTTCTTGGTTGAATACGCAGATGTGTGACATTGCAGAATGTCCACCTAGCGAGGGGAAGGTATTAGGTTAGGCATAGGTACAGGATTATGCATGGGACAACGCGGGCCCAACTTACAGGAGCAGAACTTGTCCTCGTTCATGACCCAGGTCTCCAGTTCGCAAGGGCAGGTTCGGCAGAGATACGAGCTGAACGGCCGAATGCCGAGGAACTGGACGAGCGAGAAGTATTCTCCAATGACGTTCTGGAGCGGAGTGCCCGTCAAGCACCAGCGGTATGTGCCTTTCAAGGCAAAGCACGCCTTGGCTGTGGAGGTGTTGCGCGTCTTATTAACATGGTTAGCATTGTTCAGAACACAAGTCGCCGAGTCAACTTACCTTGATACCATGCGCTTCGTCAAGGATGATGCGGTGGAAGTCGATCTTGTGGATGACACTGGCTTTCTTGTGGAGCTCAACGGTGCTGTCATCGCCGTCCTTCTTCTTGACCTGGCCCTTCGTCTCCCGGCGGTACATGGATTCAAGGGAGTTGTAAGACATCATAATCACATCGTACTTCTTGAGTTCGTGGATTTTGATCGACTTGGTGTTCTGGTTCGTCCCGTGAAAGATAAACGTCTTCAAGGCCTTGTCCGTGTACGAGTCGATTTCAGAGACCCACTGCATGAGCGCGACGGGCGGAACAAGAACAAGAGAAGGCTTCCCCGCAGGAAAGTCGGACATGATGAGTGAAACGGCCTGGATCGTCTTTCCGAGTCCCATTTCGTCTCCGAGAATACCGCCCTTATACTCTGATGCCTCCATCTGCTTCATCCACGCCAATCCCTCGAGCTGGAAAGGCTTCATTTGACGATGAATGGCAGAAGGTTGTGGGGCTGGAGCCGGTTGAATGAGCGCCTTCTTCTCAAGATTCTCCCAGATTGTGAGAAGCTCAGGATGGTTCCTCTCCAGGGCACCGCGGAACTTGCTAGCTGCCTTGGCAGATTGTCGGCTTCTGAACGCACGCCTTTCGCGGCCGGCCTGCTCGAGTCGCCGTAGGATCTCCTCCTCCTCATCGCTAGGCGGATCAGGGACAGCAATTTGGTCACCCGCAGACGAGAGGGATGAAGAGGACGAGATGGTATTGATGGAACGGACATCGTCGTCATCGGAGACTCCCGAAGTTGGAAGTGATGCAATCATGCTCGTCGAATTATTGTTGGATGGGGCAGGCCGAGGGTTATTGCCATATTGAAGGAGCTCGGACGCCGGGATGAAACTGGCGTTGCCACGCGCACGCCGCCGCGCAGGGGCCGGCGGGCGATGGCGGGAACGAGCAGCTCCGTTGGACGGGATTGACTGTGCTTGCGTTCCCTGAGAAGCGCTTGGGCCCGCTTCCGACGTCGAAGCTGGTCCTCGGGCTCGGGGTCGTTTGGCCGGCGGCGATTCATTGATAAACGACGGCTCTTCGCGGGCTCGTCGGGTGGATAATCCCGACGATGTAGAGGCCGGGGTCAACACCGGCGTCGAGCCCGGTGACTGGTACGCAGAGCTCCCGGCCCCCCTGGTGTTGTTCCGCTTCAAATCTTCAACAGAGGCCTCTGCGTACTCTTCATCCTGGAGGCGTTTAGCGAGAGCGTAATCCGGTGAGTAATCCGAATCATCGTCATCGTCGTCGCCATCCAGGTCACCGCCCACCGCGTTGGGATTGCTTGCATTCATTGAAAAAATGCTACGCCGAAGGTCCTTTGCGCCGCGAGTGCGCCGGGATGTAGAGGCTGTCGTGTCCTCGTCATCAGAGAGCGAGTCCATCGGATCGGTGTTTCTGCCTGGTGGAGATGCCTTTGGTTTAGTAGACCGCCGGGTTAGGCGCACTTCAATTCGGGAGCGCGAATCTGGAAGACTGTTGTCAGAGGGGGTTGTGGATGGTGTAATAGCCGCTCCCAACGATGACCTCGTAACCCGTCTAGTTTGGTGGATTGGGGTGGATGAGGATGGAGATGGTGTGGGTTGGTCGGGTGTGGGAAGAAGAGCGGCGTCGGTTCCTCGAATTACGCGGCCACTTCGAGTCCGAGTCATGGGGCTATCCGCCCCAGTGGAGCGTCTCATAGTGTTGCTGTGAGGGGCAAAGGTTGAGAACAGGCGGGGGTCTCAGTGAACTGAGCTAGCCCATTGTTAGTATTAGGAATGGGAAAAAAATGAAGAGAGGTGAATGATGCTCGGAAGATGGTTGGTTACACACCAGAAGTTACCGAAGGCCGGCTTCTCAGTCAAAAGTTACCAGGGATGAGTTGGCTATGAACCACTTCAAAAGTCAACTCTAGGGAAATGTGACAATCGTAGGATGGGACCAGCGTGATGTCAACTAGAAAGAATGAGGCAGAAAACTCGGATGTGAGATGTGGCGGAATGACTGTACAAGGCAGCCTCCATTCACAAGGCTTGGATTGATAAGGAATTGGCCTAAACCGGCCTAAAAAACCAAAGAGGAATCGCGAGACGGTATGTACAATAGTTGGCCAGTTTGTTATGACTTGTTGCAGGACCGGCTGGAGCTGATGAGTCTCTCGTGCTTCCGATGGTGGAAAATACAAAAGAAGGACAGAGTTCATTCAGAAGAGGTGTGTATGTGAGGCGTGACAGTGCCGCGTTGAGGCGAGGAAGGACCATTCACGAATAAGCACGAACTCACGTGACAGCCATTAAGGGGTTGCAGAGTTTATCGGCAGGCGAAACCGGGGTCTCCGGGGCAGTGCCCGCCTCTGATTGGCCACCTTGTTCCCCCTTGCAGCTAAAGTGCCTCCTAAAATCCACGTGATCTCGCGTCAAGTTCCTGGGGAGGCAAGCGCCACCTCTCACTGCTTCCCACGTCGCTGGCCGACTCACGGAAGCGCCCTCCCTTCCTTCTATATCCCCGAGAAGATCTCTTCATCGCAATACTTTCAACGCCTCTTATTTGGGGTTTGAGTACCAGAGCCAGCGCATCATTTCATTAATATCTCAGTCTCCACCACCAGTTTGTCCCTCACGCTCCGCAATGTCACGGCGCAATCGGAGCCGGGGACACGGGAACGGTGACCATGACGACGGCAACGAGGAGGAGCAGGGGCATATCCGAGGACCGTAAGAAGGCTACCGTTTCCGTATCATAACTTTCATCGTCATCCGGCTGACACTCTTCTCAGGTCATCCGCTCTAAGCGACTTCCTCACAGTACGTTCGTGTGGTTGCTACGATTCCTGTGATTTCTTCTATGACGGCAATATGTATTAACAAAATGGACAGGCCTACAATATATCTGCCCGTCAGATTCGACAGTCAGCCCAACAGCGTCGAGCAGGCGGAGCAGGCAGCCCTCCGCAGGCCCCGCCGGCTCCTAGCGCGCCCGAGTCTGGGCCATCTGCTGGAGGAGCACGGGACTCGGTGACTTTACGACTTTCTTTTCCCCCTGAAGACGAGATTGAGGAGCCCGTAAGGACTCGGGCTTCTACCAGGAAGCAAAATGCCTCCAAAAAGGCTCCTCCTTCCAAAACACCAAAGAAGCGCAAAAAGCCCGACGATGACGGTGAAGGCGGCGAACAAGGCATCGTGGACCTTATCAGGGCCCGGGCTGGTTTCATCGACCACTGCGAGATCTGCTCCAAGAAGTTCACCGTCACACCCTACACCAAGACAGGCCCCAACGGTGGTCTCCTTTGCGCGGACTGTGGCCGCGCGCTCAACAACGACAAGATGCCCGACGCCAAGAGACCGAAACCGAAGCCCTCAGCCAGGGGCCCAGGGAAGAAGCGTGATATCCAGAGCCGGATCATGGACCGGACGTTCAAAGTCGGTGCGAAAGACCTCACAACCCTCTGCGTGGAGACGCTGGCGCGGAATGTCGAACTCGCCGAGTCGCTCGGCGACCTCCCTCCGCACTTGATCGACAAGGCAGCGCGATGGCTCTCGAAGCGTCGCCTTGTCGACGGAAATACGGTCTCGCTGTTTGTGAACCCATCTACCGAGATCTTGAAGATCTACGACGGCGCAAAGCTGAGTGAGCAGGACTTGATCACCTGTTTCACTGTCAGTCAGAAGCTACACACCTTCAAGATACGCAACGGCATCCACTTTACAGACGGCGTAGTTGCATATCTCATGACGCGCGAGACCGAACTCCACCATCTATCCGTCCACGGCGCGAACCTCTTGAGCGACGACCAATGGAAGGCCTTCTTCGAGGCGAAGGGTCGGCACCTCCAGACGCTGAAAGTGCACTTCACCGATAAGTACTTTGGCGACGAGGTGATAAAATCACTCGTGGCGAATTGCCCTAACCTCAAGGCCCTGGCCCTCACGCACATCGCCCAGTTATCCGCCGCGGGTGTCCGGGAGCTCGCGGGGCTTCAGAACCTTAAATATCTCAGCCTACTTCTTAGTGAGGAAATTCCTGCCGAGGCCTACCGGGATCTGCTTGAGAAGGTCGGGCATGGTTTGATGACGCTCTCCCTCCGCCGAGCTTCCAATGCGGATGATGCAGTTTTGGAGGCCATCCGTGAGCACTGCACATCTCTCGTCAAGCTGCGAATCACCGAGTGCGGAAACGTCACCGATGCGGCCTTTGCCAAGCTCTTTTCGGAGTGGAAGAACAAGTCGCTCGTCCACGTCGACCTCGCAAAGTGCCGCCACATCGACGCCCTCCGAGCCCAGGACGTCGGATCCGGGATTGGTCTCTGCTCCGACGGGTTCCGCGCGCTGATGGAACACCACGGGCACAGGCTCCGCCACGTCAGCGTCGATTCGGCGCGCTACATCACCGCCGAGGCCTTTGGCGATGTATTTGCCGAGGGAAAGGAGCACCCAGAGCTGAAGCACCTCGAGATTTCGTTCTGCGAGAAGGCCACGGACTACACTATTGACAGTATCTTCAAGACCTGTCCCGCGCTGAAGGAGCTGGTTGTCTTTGGGTGTTTGAGGGTTCAGGGGCTTGTCAAGGTGCCGATGGGGAAGCTGCTGATTGGGGTGCCGAATGTGATGGGGATGATTATGGAGGGGACGGATGGTTGAGCAAGCGGATACTTGTTTGTATGACATGGCAAACTAGCATCATTAATATTTCGGAATGCGATGATCTTACGACGCCCTGATGTCTTCATGTATCCAAGCATGGCAAGGGCTCTGGGGACCTGACACCATGCTGTGAGATGGTTGGTTGTGCAACTTTGATCTAATATCTTAGTATGTGGGACGGATACTTCGGTGTTAATAAGACACAATCCACGGGTGTGCCACGTGTGTTCCCAATACCAACATACCCCTGAGTCTAGAAGATCATATCCTGCCTCTAATGGAGAAACGTCTATCAAACCTCGGACAAGTTCATATGTACAAAATTAAACTCGGTAACACCCCGTACACATCCAATCCCACGACGTACCCAATCTAGACCCACCCCTCCACGTCCTTCCCAGCACTCTTCCAATCCGCCCTGACAACATCGGCAATGGCCTCCACCGACAACCCGGACATCAGGTCGCTCTCCGACTGGTTCGCCGCCGTGAACCCCAACGTGAGCCCGCACCCCCCGAGCCGCTGGAAGTAATACGAATGCGCAAACGGGCTGATCTTGGTCCACATGGTCCCGCCATTACACTCAAAGTTCAGGAACCCTGTACAAACCGTGACGTTCCGCACACCAAACTCCGCGCGCGTCGAGTCGCCCACGAGCCAGTACTCCGGCGACGTGTGCCTGTACCCCAGGATCGACGGCGGCAGAAGCGGGACGGGGTCCGCGTCGTGCGTGAGGCGGTAGTTACCGCCCGGAAGCGACCCGACGTGCTCGACGAAGACGTCGTTGCCGACGCGCGGGGAGCCGTAGGTGTAGAGGTCTGCGGTGCCGTGGGCGGCGCGCAGGGAAACGGCGGCGAGGTTGGCGACGCCGCCGCCTAGGGAGTGGCCTGTGACGATGAGGGAGTGCCGGGGGTGGGCATCGAGGGCGGCGGAGACGGCGGTTAGGACGCGGGATTCGATTTCGGACCAGGCGGCGTTGAAACCGTAGTGGACTTCACAGCCGGAGGGATACTCGGCGTCGCAGTCGACGGGTAGGAAGGCGAGGCTTGGGGGTGTAAGTGGTTGGCGGCTTCGAGGGGTTAAAACATAAAGAGAAAGGGGAGGGGGGCTTACTCGGTGAGGGTGTTTGCGAAGCTGGCTGTTCCCCGTATCGACACGACGATAGCCTCCTTCTCGGGGTCCTCTGCAACAAACGCCGCAATGTCCGTGAGTGAGCCGCTTTAACCCAGTAAAAGTCAGCCCAAGCGCTCCAAAGCACAGCACGGAACATCACCAGGGGATAGGGGAGACAAACGCCATGGCCTGTACAATGGTCCCGCCATTCGTCTCGACGTCGTTGCACTGGTTATCCCCGCACTCGATCGGCTCGCCGGGCTTCTTCTCGTAGTTGCAGTACGCGGCCGCGGCGTACTGGACCCAGTATTTGAAATTGTCGAATTCCTCGTCCGTAACCTCGGGTTCATCATCTGGAGAAGCGTGGTCCGGTTAGCAGCCCGGGAAAGGCGGTACGGCGAAGACGGGGTCTTTGGTGTAGGTCTTACTGCGTCGGGTGAGGGGGGCGAAGAGGGTCGCGAGGGGGTTTGCGGCCGAGAGGGCGGCGAAGAGGGAGAGGAGCTTCGGGATGATCATCTTGAGGCTCACGGTCTATTATAAGGATATAAACGGGCACTTAAGCAGCGGTATAAGCCAGTCTAGATCACACTGATACTCTGAAGAAGCCATATCGAAGCCACAGGGACGGGCCCGAGGCTCTTATACTTCATCCCCTCCGTTCCAAGCCGCCGGGATCCTATTGAAATGCGATGTAGACTGCGTAAAAGGAGGTCATATCCAGCTCAATGTTAAACGAGCTCCCCTTGGCGCGAGATGTCTAAGTCACCGCTGCGCCCCGACGACGCGGCCAGCGCCGCCGACGCCGCCCCGCCGGGTCCCGGCTCCTGTTGCCTTCCAAGGCGTCATGGTCTTGGGCTTAAATCCCATGGAATAGTGGAATTCCGGAATTTCGGAGAGATCAGGAGGACCCGGAGAGATTCAAGGGGAGAATTGTTGGTTCCTGGTGTGGGGCGCCAGTCAATATATTGTGTCACTTCGCGAAATAGATGAGCATCGCCGCTCAGGACCAGCTGGGCTAAGTCAGTATTCGCTATGGCAGGGTCTCAGCCCGGGAAACGCCGTCAATGGATCTCTGAGCTAATACCGCTAAATGCTTCTCATTCTAGATGACGTCAACTCACGATGAGAGCTTCTTGTGTGCTAGGCTTATCAGGGAGGCGGGCGTTTCAGCCGTCGGCTCCGCGGACTTCGAGGGGATGGAAAGGGGCAGCGAGGGAGGATGGGGGTTGCCTGCCGAAGTTCGGCTTTAGCTGGGCCACGCGGCCTTGTTCGTCCGAGACGGGAGGCTTGTTTCCAGATCTATGGGATGACGTGGGGGCGATTTCTACGTCCGCTCCCGGACGCCGGGGACATGATATTCAACCGTGGGTGCCGAGACCGGCCTCAATTTTGGAGTCCTGCCTTATTATGGCAACGGGGAAACCGGGAGGCGCCGTGAGTGAGCGGAGACTGGCCATGTCCGGAGTATCACCTAGTTCGGGAGTTTCCTACAGCGGAACCACGCGGCTTTGAGATGCACGGTCAAGATGCCGCGGCGAGGCAAACGAGTTCGGAGTCGACAGGCTGCCCACCTCCTACGGTAGTATCCGGAAACAGAACGTCAAGCCAACGAAGCACACGGCCGTGGCATGGCCACGCGGCAATATAACAAGAGATCTGCAGTTCAGCAACAAACCTATGTATACAAGTCTATCCCCCGCACACTACTCATACAACCATCCCCACCGCATCATATCCCCAGCGCAATGCCACAACGTAACAAACGCCCCCTAGTTCGACAACCGGCACCTCCCCTTCTCCCTCCTCCTCAAAAGCGTCTTCCTCCCGTTCTTCGTCTTGTTCCTCGACAGGAACCCAAACTTCCTCTTCCGCTTCAGCCGCGAGTTCCGCTGCATCGTGTTCCGCGGTCCGCAGCGCACCTGCGCCGCCAGGAAGGCCGGGTGCGCCGAGATGGCGGTCTGGGGCACGAGGTCGGGGGCCCCGGCGGCGGGGGTGGTGGTCGGGGGCGCGAGGGCCGTGGGGCGGGCGAAGGCTGTGGGGGCGAGGGACGGGCGGAGGGTCGGAAGGGAGGTGAAGGTCCTGGGTTGTCGTTAGCGGATTGTCGACGCGTGGTTTGGGGAGGGACGGGGAGAGGACGGGGAGGGTGCTTACCTGGCGGAGAGGCGCGGCGCGAAGGTCGGGAGGGCAGGGCGCGCCGTCGCCGCGGCGAGGCGGATGAGGGGTTGGCGCAACATTATTTTGAGGGACCGGAGTGCGTTTTACAACCGAGCTGTTGGAGGGACGGCGGGCGGGCGTGGTGGGTTGGCGATTCCCGGGTCGTGCTGGGGAGTTCGGAGACTGACGAGGTTGATGTTCGCCGGGAAATTTTGCAGGAGAGGCTGTTATGGCAGGTGGTGGCAACTGTGAACTTGCTGCCATCTGCCATCCACCACCTGTCACCCCGGCGCTCTCTCTCGCCAGGTGCCAAACTAGATGCGACACGCGAAGTGCTCGTGAACACTCAAGACATTGGTTCTCAATAACCATCTCATCTCACTAAGCTGAGTAGATAAACAGCCATTGTGTGACTCTAAAATTCCTGGTATATACACATAAATATGACCCAGTCGCGGGACGCTGCTTGATGGCCTAGGCGCACTTGGCTCCCACACAAACAAGTCCTAAACGAAGAGAGCATCATCAACCTCGTCGCTTTACAGCCAACATACGATGGCGCCGAATATATACACTCTCAAAGCATCCCCAAACTCAAACCCATCACAGCCTACTCCTCGACTCCCCGATATACGTCCCCCCCAACCTCAGCATCCCCACCGCCTCGCCCACCATCTCCTCCACAATCTCCCCCGCACTCTTCACCTCGCCAATAATCCCCGCAACCTGCCCCATCAGATGCGGCAAATCAACATCATTCCCATCCTCAAGATCCTTCTCCAGCGGCACCACCCCCTTCCCACACAACTCCCGCACCTCCTCCGGTCGCGCATGCCACCCCCGGATATACTCGTTGGTGCGCATCCGCAGCGGCCGCCCGGAGATGACGAGCGTCGTCTCCGTGTCGTCCAGCCCGCAGGACACCACGGCCTGCTTGTGCTCGTCGCTGCAGCTCGCCTCGGCGGAGGCGACGAAGCGCGTGCCGACCCATACGCCCGTGGCGCCCTGCATCAGCGACGAGGCGAGGGAGCGGCCCGAGGAGATGCCGCCGGCGGCGACAACCATGGCCTTCTCGCCTTTTAGCATGGGGGGTGTGTAGCGCCTCGCGACGTCCACGACGGCGGGGATGAGGATCGAGTTGGCGATGGGGCCGGTATGTCCTCCTCCCTCGCCGCCCTGCGCGCAGACCATGTCGACGCCGAGGTCTAGAGCCTTGACGGCGTGCTTCGGGTGTCCCACCATGTTCATCACCAGGATGCCCGCAGCGTGCAACTTGTCGATAATCCGCTTTGGCGGGACGCCAACCGCACACACAAACAACCGCGCACCAGACTCAATGGTAATATCGATAAGCTCATCCAGCTTGCCCCCCGTGTAATCATGGTTCGTAGCCCGCGCCCCGCCGCCCAACTGCGGCAGCGCGAGGTCCACGCCGAAGGGCAGGTCGGGGGACTTGAAGTTCTCCTTCATCTCGGCGATGATCTCGCGGAGCTGGTCCGGGGTGTACATGAAGCCGCCGATGACGCCGAGGCCGCCGGCGTTGGAGACGGCGGCGGCGAGGCGCCCGCCCGAGACGCGGGCCATGCCGGCGAGGAGGATGGGGTGGGTTATCCCCAGGAGGGTGGTGAGGGGGGTTGTTATCTGGGGCGCCATTGTGGTGGGTTCTAGAGTATGTGGGTAGGTAGGTGGTGTAGGTGGTTTGTGAGTGATGTTCGCAAAGTTCGGTTTAGATGGACGAAGTTGATGCTTCGGGTTAGGAAGGGCAGAGGAAGGGAAGAAAGTACATATGAACGGGCGAGGCGGGATGTCGGGGAAACACCCCAATTGTTCCCCGGCCGAGACCCAACATCATGGGTCTTCGGGCTATTATGAGCTGCCACTCCGGAGCTAGCCCATGCACATGCGCCCCTAGTAATGCGGGGAAGAAGCCGAGGCATCTCGAAAGTCTCGGGCGGGCGCAGAGTAGCATCGATCGCCGCCCCCACATACCCCGCGTTTTGCCCGGAGCCGAGACCGCCGCGCTCGGGAACCGCCACGCACGCAGCTTCATACCCGCGATGTGTTCCCATTATGCAGGAACCGCCGGATATAGGAATACACCCGGGAAGCCATAGCAACTAAGTTTCGTGGTTAACTCCCTCTAAGATTCATTCGATCTTGGTATCATTATGCTGCCCGTTCAGATCCGCCCTCTACCGGGATCAATCGTAACCCATAAAACGTGAAAAAGAAAAAAAGTAATACATCTGAAGAAAAGAACCACAGCCCAGACCCCTCTCAACCCCCCGTCGTCGTATCACGGTTCAAATGACGACCGTTTCGTCATTTGAACATGGGTAATCGCGCCGGAACAAACTCCCCTTCAGTAGGGCCAGACGGGACCTTCGCAGAGTCGTGGGCATCGCTCAATGGATCCTCATCCCTACGCCCAGTTTCCTTCGCCTCCTCGGGAAACTCTTCCTCTTCGATGGGATCTGGCTCCAGTATACCCTCGAACTCCGACATGGGCGGCCCCCGCCTCGCATCATCACCCAGCGTCTCCTCTTTCCCTAGCCCCCTCCTCCGCGCCAGCTCCACAGCCGCCACCCTCCGCCTCTCAACCTCATCATCCTCCTCCCTCGCGACCCTCTCCTCCTCAAAGTGCAGATCCGCCATCGACTGCGCCGCGGGGCTGCCCCTCAACGACTCCGAGCTCTTCCTCCCCCGGCTCGAGTACCCCGTGTGCCCCGACGCCACCGTCGTCCGCGACACCGTCCTCGACATGACACCGCTGCCCGCAGGCCTCTTCCCCTTGCTGCTCCGCGTCTTGTTACTACTCCTATCGTCAGTCCGCTCAGGCGGCAGCGTGAACTCGTCGTCAAGCGGCACCGCGTCCTCCTCGCCATCACTCAAGAACAAATCGCCCCGCGACCTGTACGAGTCCGAGGTATTCCCCGACCCCGTCGTTCCGCTCCGCTTCCTAGGCGGCGCCGCGTGCGGCCCAAAGTAGTCGTCCTCCCTGCCGGGCCCTAACAGCGGGGCGTTCTCGTCCGGCTGCTCGTGGTGACCCGGGTGCTCCTGCAGATTCGCGGCGCTAGGCTTATACCGCAGCGTGCCCCCAAACTTCCACGGCAGCTTCCCCAGGAACCCAATCGGCTGCG
Source organism: Scopulariopsis brevicaulis (assembly GCA_017657125.1). NCBI lineage: Eukaryota > Fungi > Ascomycota > Sordariomycetes > Microascales > Microascaceae > Scopulariopsis > Scopulariopsis brevicaulis. Next base: position 56,961 of record JAGFNX010000082.1, on the reverse strand, counting down.
TGCTGGGAATAACAGTCGGGTCCTCCTCGCCAGCCGGTTTCCTCCTCGCGCCCCGCGTCCCGTAGCTCATCCCCCGCTTCCTCCTCGGCTGGTCGCACACCTCCCCACCGCCCCTCGCCGACCCGCTCCCAACCAGCAACCGATCCCAGTCGTCGTAGCTCCACCCCGCCAGCATCCCCGGCTCGTCCTCATACCAGTCGTCGTAAAAGTCAAAGCTGTACTCGGCCCTGCCGCGCGCCCTCTCGCGCTCCCTGCGGCGGCGCGCGCGCTCCTCGCGGTCGCCGAGGCACAGCGACGTGCAGCCGTCGAGGGACTCGCCCAGGGAGGCGAGGCACGGGTTCACGTGGTTGTGCTGGAAGGACCAGATGCCGGCGGCGGCGTTCTCGGTGGCGGCCTCGGCGTTCTGGGATATGCGGTTCCACCGCTGGCGGAGGCGCGGGTCCTCTAGAAAGGCCATGGCGGGGGCTGCGCGGGGGCGGCGTCGTCGGTTGGGGGGTCGCGGGGGGAGGCTGACATGGGGCTGCTTGCGACGGAGTGGGCGGGAGTGGTCGCGATTGGATCGGTGTCGCGATGGTCAGTTCGGTCGGCCGTTGTCGTGATGGAGCGGGGACGGCGATTGAGCGTCCGTTGCGGTAGAGGCTCGGTTGATGGGCCGGGGGCTTGCCCTTCGGTTTTGCAGTCGTCTTCCAATCGAATGGCGAGCAATCGGCAATCGGATCGTTGCTAGGCAAGCCGCTAGAGCGGTGCAGACTCCGCACATGGGCTGTTCCATGAGGTAACTGGGCCACTGCCGGATTACATAAGGGCCGGGCGCCAACCGCAGATCTTCTTCAGGCGGACTTCCGCTCCACATCCGCATCTGGGCACATCCACATCCGGGGGTTCTTGGGGGTGGAGCTCATACTTGCATCACTTGCTGACAAGGCGGGCTCGCCCTTGTCGAAGTGTTCCAGCAGCCCTACGTCGACTGATATAAACGTATATAGGAATCCATTTGGTTGAATCCATTCTGCTAAAATCCAGGCTGGAGCGAGACCCAGAGATGTTAGTGGAGTGGGGCCAGTTGTGGAGAACCTTGACCCAGCGTGAAGTGAATGGCTGCTTCACTTACCAGCCCGAATTGCCTCCTCAAGATCCCATGCTGGAGCAAAACCACCTGGAGCACAAGTTAGTGCCGGGCATAAAACCGCCAGCTTCCTCCCACATGTTCCCTTCTTCTCCGGGAATATTCATTGCCACAATCCAAGTCTGGCACATCGCCAATCCTTCCCCAGACTCCTTCATACTTGTCGGATCCCAGCAATTTATTGATTTGTAATCGCAAGGTGAGCACTAACACCACGCTTCAATCCTCCTGCATCAAGCCGGGATTCCGATACCCTCCATCGCTCGGCCCCCTTCCTGTAGCCGCGTCAGTCGTCCATGTCATTGGCCCTCCCTCGCACATTTTCTCACGTCAACTATCTCTGACTCCCCGCGAGGAGCGTTCACGGTTAACATAAACCCTCTCACTCTAGAACACTTTCAGTCTCAACGCGCGCCACCGCCAACCGTCATTATGGCGAACACGGCGCCCACTGACAAGGCCCTGCCGGAGCCAAAGGACCTGTCTCACCTCTTCTCCGAGGTGACTAAGAACCGGAAGCCGAGCTCCATCAAAGAGTACTACAAGTTCTTCCTGATCCCGAACATAGGAAATCTGGCCGGAGGTAAGGACTCGCTTAACCCCGTCTTCCAATTCTAAAATGAATCTCGACTAATTTGACCATGTAGGACTTCCCAACTCGAGCCTCTTCCCGTTTGATACTCTCGAGGCTCAGGCGGCCAAGCCCGAGCGCTGGACCCCGACCCCGAACTACCCGGGCAAGCCTGGTGATGGCGATGACAGCAAGGCGCCCGCCAGAGGTGACCCGGCTCCGGGCAGCGACCACCTCGCCATTCCCATGCACTCGGAGGCCACCAACCCCCTGGAGAAGATTGACTTGAGCTCGGTCCTCCAGTATGGCATGGCGGACGGATACCCTCCCCTCTTGTCCTTCATCCGCCAGTTCACCCGGGAGAACCTCCACCCGAACGTCCCCTACCGTGGCGGCCCCGAGGTCATCATGAGCTGCGGCTCGACCGACGGCTTCTCCAAGACCCTCGAGCTTCTGACCAACACTTGGAGCGAGAAGACCGGCATCGACATCAGCGAGAGGCCCGGTCTTATGTGCGAGCCGTTCATGTACTCCAATGTGCTGGCTCAGGCTGAGCCCAGGGGCGTCAACATTGTTCCCGTCGAGATGGACGAGCAGGGGATGCGCTCGCGTGGCGAGGGCGGCTTGGCCTCTGTCTTGAGGAACTGGGACACCTCGAAGGGCAAGCGGCCCCATATGCTGTACACCGTTACGTGAGTCTCACCCATACCCCTGTTGAGAACCAAACCCCAAACTCGTGAAACAGTAACTGACAAGAAAATCAGCATGGGCCACAACCCCACCGGCGGCGTCCTACCCATGGAGCGCCGCAAGGAGCTCTACCGAATCTGCCAAATCTTCGACGTCGTCATCATCGAGGATGACCCGTACTGGTACCTCCAGTACCCCTCGGCCGCCGGCGCCGAGGCCCGATCGCGCGGCCTCCCGGAGCCCGCCCCGGCTCCCGTTGCCAACCAGGGGAAGTCGTCGGGCTACGAGTTCATTGACTCGCTTGTCCCGTCGTTCTTGAGCCTCGATGTTGACGGCCGAGTCGTCCGCCTCGACACCTTTTCGAAGACGGTCGCCCCTGGTTGCCGCCTGGGCTGGATCACGGCGCAGCCCAGCTTCATTGAGCGATTCGCTCGGTACGTTCCCACCCTTTCCGCCATGACGGGGACAAGAGTGAAATACTAACAGGTTTTCCCAGCATCGCCGAGACGACGACCCAGCAGCCCTCGGGCTTCGTCCAGGGCATGATTGCCCAGCTCCTCCTCGGCCGCCAAACGGAGACGGTCAAGACTTTCCTCTCGCTCTCGACAGCCGAGCGCGTCACCTTCTCCGGCTGGTCCACCGCCGGCTGGGTCCGCTGGCTCGAGGGCCTCCGCGGCACCTACGAGCGCCGCATGACCCGCATGTGCACCATCCTCGACGCCGGCAAGGACGGCGTCCGCGACCTGGCCTCGGGCCCCGACTCCGTCATGGTCTTTAAGAGCCCCCTCATGTCCTTCTCGTGGCCCCGCGGCGGCATGTTCGCGTGGGTGAAGGTCCACCTCGCGAGGCACGCCTGCTTCCAGCAGAAGGGTGTTTCCGTCCCGCGGATCACGGGGCGGATCCTTGCGGACGCGATGCTGATGTTCCTGACGAAGAAGCCGTACAAGACTCTCGCGGCGCCCGGGGCGATGTTCGCGGCGAACGAGGAGATCAAGGAGGGCAGGGCGTGGAGCTACTTCCGGCTGTGCTTTGCCGCCGAGGCCGAGGATAGGGTCGATGAGTGCTCGCGGCTTTTCGCGGAGGGGGTTGGCGAGTTCTTTAACATCAGGGATGTTCGGAAAATTGAGGAGCTGGTGGAGGAGGCGGAGGGGGAGAGCGTGATTATGGAGGGGGTTGCCAATATGGGGCTTTACAATAAGACCTGCTGAGCGGTAAAAGGTTGGATTGAGAGGCTGGATGTTTCAGTGGGTTTGATGTCTCTAGGGACTTCCCAGTTTTGATCGGTTTTTGTTCGGTGCGCAAGGGTACGGTATGAGGGGTGATTTGGCGGGTCTCGCGGTCCTGCGGATTTGTATCGAGGTTCGACGACGCACATTATGCGCGGTGATAATACTGGAATGAAATACTTTGAAACCGAATGATTCCGTGTGTCATGCTTTGCATCAGTGAGAAAAGGGGTTGTGAAGGCGGTGGATATCATGCTCTTCTGGATCGGCGCCAACCCTGTTCCGCTTTGCATCGCGAGGATGTGAGTAACGAAACCAGGTTTTCGAATGCTCTTCGAGTATGGCTTTACGGACATTAATATGCTATTGGTGTTCACGCAGAGTGCTAGCAGATCGGGTATCCCAAGGTCAATCCAGACGGCTTGGGGTCTGCCCCTCCGCTGAAGTGCGTGTCCACATATAGAAGATGAAAAAAATTCGATGTTGCTTTTATACCAGGGAATAACATCATCACTTTACGCCATACATAGAGTCCCTCCGAATGAGCTTGAATCGACTTTCATTTCAGCTCTATCAAACCGTAAATGCACATACAACGCCGAGCGTTTTTCTTGTCCAGCCCTGCCCTGCACATCTCATCCACCCCCAACCATTAGACACGAGGAAATTTATTGCTTGTTCTCGGCGAACGCCTTGGCGTAGGGGTTGAGCCGGAGCATGACCTGCTTGTTCCTGAGCGGGTTCTTCTTCTGGACGTTGACGCGGCGGGTGACCTTGTCGCCCTTGGGCTTGTTGAGGGCGCTCTGGGTCTCGGTGCTGTTGATCAGGCGGCCGAGGTCGGCCTGCGAGACGATGTTGTTGGGCAGGCGGAAGTCCTTCTTGAGGTCCGAGGCGCGGGTGGTCGAGCCGTAGATGGAGTCGAGGGCCTTGAAGGCGCCCGAGGTCCAGATGACGAAGCGGCCGAGGTGGCCACCGGGCGCGAGCTGGAGGAGGTTGAGGGACGCGACGGGGCACGTCTCGACGCCGGGGATGTTGCGGAGGCCCTTGACGAGCTCCTTGCCCTCGGCCTCGGGGTCGTAGATGACGAGGGGGCCGCGGCGCTGGCGGTAGCGGCGGCCACGGAGCTTGCCCTTGCCGGCGCGGAGCTTCTTGGAGTTCTTGACCTTCTCGAGCTCGGGGCCCGCGCCGATGGCGTTGAGGAACGCGACGGCGTTGGAGGTCTGGGCGATGTTGGAGCCACCGATGAGCTCGCCGTCAACGACGAGGGGGACCTCGGCGATCTTGCCGACCTGGTGGCCGCGGGCCATCAGGAGGGGAGCGACGCCGGAGGCAGCGACAGCAGAGCAGACAGCGTAGCGCCTGTGGATGTTAGTGTGGCTCTCTGTGACCCGGGGCTCGCGGTACTCACTTCTGGCCCTGGCTGAGCTTGATGTGCCACTTGCGCCAGGTCTTGGTGGGGGCGAACATGCGGCCGGAGCGACACATGTTACCGAACGCGGCCTGACCGGCACGGTGGGTACCACCACCAGAGACACGGGGGATACGGGCGACAGCGCGACCTGGATATGCATGTTAGCCCTCCGTCCGTGATTTTCCATCGCTCGGTTTCTCATTGAATCCCCCAAAACAGCGGCGTTTCCCAATCACTGTCCTCCTCCTCCCCTTCCGGGCGGTGTCGATTCGACGGGTTCACTAACCAGTTCCCCAGGACTCAGCAGAGGTCTGGTGACCAGCCTTGGAGCTGACGGCGTACGGCTGCCTCTTGTTCTTGGCCATGCCGGTGTGCACCTTCTGGACGATATCGGGGCGGATAGGGCTGGTGAAGACCTCGGGCATGGGGTGCGAGTCGCCGCTGGGGCGACCGCCCTTGCCGATGATGCTAACGGTAGGCCTCGAGGACATCGTTTCGGTATTCGACGCAACCTGTAATTCGGGAACTGTTAGGCTTGGTGTTCGGATTAAAGAGCGGTCTTTTGTCCGCAACGGGTTCAATTGGGTCGGTGGGCGTTGCACGTACTCCTTCTTGTCGAGGTGGCTTCGAGGTGGTGGTTGTTTGGGTCGGGTCGTCGACTTACCTGTGTCTGGTCGAGAAATTTCGGAATATGATTTTTCGCGGGAGTTCCTGTGGGCAGACCCTAACTGCGAGGGGAGGCAGGTGGCACGGGCCATCCTGGGCTGGTGGGGTTATATATTGTGTCACGTGGGTCCCACTGTACAGGCTTAGTGGGGGGATCTCGAGATCTTGGCTCGAGAAATATCTCAATCGGTCCCTTTGCGTCAACGTTCATCGGCGCATGAAGCTATTGCGGCCTATTTCTCGGTAAAATTCCAAAGCCGAACTTGGGGTTTTTATATTCATGCATTTTCTATCAAGGATCTCTGAAGATGACCCTTCTCCGGTTTGTAGACAGGCGCCTGGTAGCAAGTAATCATCCGACACTGATATTTGTTTGGCTCCATCGATCGGTGCAGAATCTATTATGAGGTGGATAGCCGCGGCGGGCTCAAAGGTGTTGAACAAATGACTTACAACCCACGGCGCCGGGAATTAGACGTTATCACCGCGCTGTCTGCCCGGGCTCTTGGCCTACGATGGTCAAGTCTTAAACCCCGCCAGATTACCCAGAGATGATAACACCTGCCAATGCCAGGAATCATCGGCCAGCACACCTTTCTCTCGAGACAACTCCTCCTACAACAGGCTTCTACGGCAGTCGGAATGTCCTGGCTTCTGAAAGCAAAGTAGTAGCACCTCTAGAAGGGAGTCGACTTCTTGCAGAGCTCAGGGCTCACCGGCATCGCTCGCGCCGACATCGCCCGCTTATAGACCCCATGATCACTCGCGCTGAAACCCGTCTAGCCACGTCCGGCCGTGGCACTTCCGGTCCGCGACGTGACCACGATGCACGCGCCAACGTCTGCATCGCGCACGCCGCCGCTAGCCTCGATTAAACCCATGTCAAACCGCCGGGCTGGGTGAACGTCGAACTCCCGTGCGACCATCGTCATGGGAGGGACGAGTCCAAGTCACGCCAAGGGAAAAGAGCGTCTCCGGGACCTCCGCGTGCTGCTGGAATCCTGGCCGCGACGGCCACATCCAATCATTCACACCCCATGCTTCGATACCTCGTGATTCTATCTGCTTGACTCGCGTCCTTACGAGTACTCTTAGGTAACACCGACAGCACCCCTACTTAAAGAAAAAGGAAGCTGTTATAAATCGCGGGTGTAGCAAAGGTGGGGCCCGGAGGCTCGGGTGATACCCACGCCTGGGGACGGCTACCGGCGGGCCGGGGGGCGGCGCCGGGGTTCGTGGGAAGGCCCGGGAGGGGGGAGGCGTACGATACCTTGTACTCATAGACTGCAAGCAGAGACGGATGGGATGCAGTATCGGCTGCTTAGCGTGAGAGCCATGGCGGTGCGTGTGACGCAAGCCCAAGTCGCTATACCCATCAGTAATACGAAAAGAGTAAGAGACGCTGAGGACAGAAGGCAAGGTGGAGGGGCATCTTGGTCCGATTCCCCTCACCGAAACCGGTCCGAAAACAAAACTACACCGATGCGAAAAGCACACCCGTGCCTCAACCGAACTTGAAACTACAAAAGTACTCTTAAGTCTCTCACTCCCCGGGGAGTTCCCCTAGTGTACAAGCACGGAGTACGTACACCAAAACCACCTTCCTCCTCCGGTCTAAATTCCCTTCCTTGTACCCCGCCCGGTCTTTGCGGCGCGACACGGGACCTTCTCGAGGTGTTCTGGAAAGGGCGCGGATCACGAAGGGTGGCGGGGCGCTCATCGGAGTTTCAGGGGCTAGGAATTGAGGTATATAAGCCGGCGGGGTACACTCGCTCCCCGCCACGCTAATGTGGTACGCCCTTTGCCATGTTGAACCTGGGAAATTGACGGAAACAAAAAGTTCCGAGTGAAGAAGGAGAGTGAACAGCATTTTGACGATAGACTTCCTCTTTTTCGACGAGGCCTTTTGCCGCTTGCGCTCTGGAATTTCTTTTCTCTCTTACTTTTCACTATTTCTCTCCCACACTCTTCACTCTCACTCTCTGACGCCAGAAAATATCTTTCCCCGACTCACACCGGCCACTAACACGATGCGCGAGGAACTCCCGCCGGCGTCTCCCCTGTGGATCAACACGCCGTGCATCTACAACGAGGCGCTCTCCAAGGCAGCAGGATGGTAACTCTCACCCACCTCCTTTCCCCTCCTACCCCTCACCAAGCCCAGCTAACACCCACCAGCAACATCTACCTCAAGCTTGAGAACCTCCAGCCCAGCGGCTCCTTCAAGACGCGCGGCATCGGCAACCTCATCTCCCGCTCCGCCGCCCGCGCCCACCCTTCCTACCCCCCGCACTTCTACTGCTCCTCCGGCGGCAACGCCGGCCTCGCCTGCATAACCGCCGCGCGCACCGTCTCCCTCCCCGCCACCATCGTCGTCCCCCTCTCCACCCCCGCGCAGATGATCGCCAAGATCCGCGGCCTCGGGGCGCGTGTCCACCAGGTCGGCGCGTCGTGGGCCGAGGCCGACGAGCACATGCGTACCAAGCTGATGAGTAAGGACGAGTCGGCGGTTTATGTCTCGCCGTTTGATCACCCGGAAATCTGGGCCGGCGCCGCGACGCTCGTGGACGAGCTGGTGGTGCAGATGGAGGGTCCGGTGCACGGCATCGCGTGCAGCGTCGGCGGGGGCGGGCTTCTGAACGGCATCATGCAAGGCCTGGAGGGTCTCTCGTGGCCCGCGGGCCGGAAGCCCCGCGTCCTGGCAGTCGAGACTGAGGGAGCCGACAGCCTGAACCTGTGCGTGCGGACCGGCGAGCACGCCACCCTCGAGGCCATCACCTCCATCGCGACCTCTCTCGGCGCCCGCCGCGTCTCAAAGAGGAGCTACGAATGGCTTGCCAGCGAGAACCTGTCCAGCATCGTGGTGAAGGACTGGGAGGCGGGGATGAGCTGCGTGCAGTTCGCGGACGACGCGCGGTTCGTGGTTGAGGCGGCCTGCGGGGCTACAATTGCGCCGGCGTACTTTAAGGGTGAGGGTGGGGAGAATAGGCTGCGGAAGGCGTTTGAGGTGGAGGGGGTGGAGTGGAAGGATCATAATGTTGTGCTGGTGGTCTGCGGGGGGTCGAACGTGTCGCTAAGCGTGCTGGACGGGTATGCGAAGAAGTACGGAAAGGCGGCGGAGGCGGCGGGGGCCCCGGCCACGAACGGGTCGTCGTCTTGAGGTTCTCCCAGGCCCGGTGTTGGAGGCTCAGCGGCCGTGGCTGCTCCAGACGTTCTCCATCTCAGAACGGCCGGCGATCTTTGCTGGACACGATGTGGCAGGCGCAGATCTAATATAAAAAATAAGCACTACGAGGAATAAGAAAACAAGCGTAGCCACGTGAAAAACACTCAAGGTCCCTGACATCTCGCGTCCTTCTTCGGACAATAATCACGCCGCCGCATCAGCCCCCTTTCCAAATCAGGCAAAGTCCGCGGCCAAGGAAGCTTGTTTCTCCTGCTCAGCCCTAGGGCCCTGGCCAAGCTTTTCCCCATTGGAGCACATTTTCCCCTGCGGATAAGATCCTTCTTCTTCGTTTGTTCGCACTGGAAGCCCAGTTGGTGTAAGCTCGTGGGGCTGAACGGCGCCAGCTGAAGGTCACAATTTCGGGTGCGGTTATCGCGGGGCGTCTTCGTTGGTCGGCGGTTGGGTGCCTAGTGAGGCGCTTCCATTGGGATTGATGGGCTGGCTGGGGTTTAGAGGTGGTTGATGGGGTGGTGGATGGGTTTTGATGCCGGATTCCCGAGGCTTACGGGATGGTTTGATGAGGTCTGGGCTTTGGGGGTAGGGATGGCGATGGGCGGAGGAGCTTAAGCGCGAGGCGAGTATAAGACTGGGAGATCCTGCTCGTCTTGTGAAGTTTGCGGGCCAGGCCTCTCGTACACTCGTTTACTCACACCCTTGGAGCACCCATGAAGCCGCCCATCTCTCCATAAAAGTCCTTTCGTCTCTTAAGAAGCACTTCTTAAATAACCCAGTCACGATGCGGTACCTCGTCCTTGCGGCCCTCGCGGCGTCCTGCGTCCTGGCAAAGACCAAGGCCAAGGTGAACCACTCCGCCAACCCCACCAAGATCTTATCCAGGAGCCCCGTCGGCGCCGTGACGGCCCGACAGGATGCTAGCGGCGAGTTCTGCGGCACGGATGGTTCGTCTCTCCTCCAGCCCGAACCTTCCCCATCCCATCTGAGGCCCGACTCGTCTTCCGCCCCAACCTCTTCTCCCTTCCCATCTTCTCTCGGACATGTCTAACCCAGCCTCAGACGACGGCCAGGACTGGTACTGCGACGACCCCTCAACCGCCTGCTGCACCGGCAACGAAATCTGGCAGTGCGCGCCCTTGAAGGCCGAGGAGTGCTGCTCCACGGGATACTACTGCGACGCCGGGACGCACTGCTACCTCGACTCGTCGGGCGAGCAGCTGTGCCTTACGCCCGAGGAGGCGGAGGATATGGGGGGCGAGGAGCCGCCTGGGGATGATTCTTCCAGCCGTGGCGGTAGTAGCCGTGGCGGGGACGACGAAGACGAAGATGAGGGTGGGAGTGGAAGTGGGAGTGGGAAGTCGACCCCTACTCGTAAGGCTGATGAGGCCGAGGAGACGACGGGGCCGTCCGATCTTGGGGACGCTGACGATGAGGATGGTCAAGGTACCACTAGCGAAACCTCGGAAGAAGAGGACGAGGACGAGGGGTCGTCTGTTGCCGTCGGCGGCGGCAAGAAGGGCCGCAAGGGCGACGGGAGCGGGGCGGGGAGGCCAGGCACCGGCAAGGTGATGGCTGGCGTTGTTGCCATCGGCGTTCTGGCTTTAGTCTGAGTAGCTGAGAGTGGTTCTCCCTCTAATGATGCGGATTCTTCGTGCCGGCCATCGTGTCTGTCTATATTAGTCTTCGCGTTAGATTGGAAGCGTCAATACCACGAGTTTATACCACAACTTCAGGCATCACGATCACCAGCTTCCCACGTCCCAACCCAAAAAAGATTCCCTTCAAGCGATGCGAACACATAAAGCGTGGGTATCATTAAAGGTCTGCTGCAGCTCTGCAGCTCCATCACCCCCTCCCCTTCCCCTTCCCGGCCGTCGCCTTCTCCGCCTTCTCCTGATCAACAAAGTCCTTGATAATCTGGTGCATATCGCTGTTCCGCCGGCACAGAAGCAGGACGTCGTCGGTAGACACGGTCGTGCGGCCCGCGTGGCCCGCAAAGGCCTCGAGGTCCTGCGTTACGCTCTCTGGGGGGTCGTTAGCCGGGGCCATTCCACCGCGGCCACGCCTGTCGAGATGGGAAGCGGAGACGCCAGAGATCGGGGAGGTGAGGGGTGAGAGGGTAGGACGCACCCATTTGAGACCACACCACCTGAGTGAGGGCGGCGATGAACTGCGGCGTCGCGTTGAGGTTCTCGGGGATGACCTTTTCGTCGACCATCTGCCCGATGGCATACCACAGCGCCTGCGTGAGAGCCTATATCCCCATCAGAACAAACCCCCCTCTTTAAATCTCCAGGAATTCGTACCTCTTGGCGCTCGTTGGTCTCTGCGTCCGCCATGGCAAGCTCAATCTGGTGCGTTTGATGGTGCAGGTGAGGCGCGCCGTGAGAACGGAAAGCCGGCGCGTGGGGTCTTGGCGTTGGCGGTATGTACCCCCACTATAACTCGGTCACCACATCGGGCTCGCAGGGGCTTCCACGGCGTTCGCGGGCGGGACGAGCGGGAAGCCTGGGAGCTTATCAGTCGCTGCGGCGGCCCCACGTGTACCGTACCGCGTACCGAAGCTCCCCACATATCGAGCTAAGTTGAACAAATCGTCATTCTTGCGCCTTTTTTTCTTTCCCTTCTCCGAACTTCCCTCGCTATCCATCCACCTGACACCTCAGAATCGTTGCCTACGGGCCATCCAGCGGCTCCTCGCCAGAATAAAATCGCATCAAACCCTCGCCCTCCGCCAACCCCGACCCGTCCGCGCGCGAAATATTCTACGATCCCCAACATGGCTGCCGACCCCCTCAGCTGGGCCACCGCCGTCGGCGACCGCTTCGCCTCCAACATCCGCGACTCCTTCGCGGCCCTCTCCCCCTACAAGGCGATCCGCCTCGTCGTCATCGTCTGCGCCTACCTCCTGCTCCGGCCCTACCTGATGAAGTGGGCCGGCGCGCAGCAGATGAAGCAGCACGAGGCCGAGGAGGAGGCGTCCAAGGCGGAGCGCGAGCGCATAGCCGCCATGTCGCCCAACGAGCTGCGCGGGCTAAAGGTCGCGGCCGAGCTGCCCGGGACCGACGCGGACCTGGACGCCGAGTCGAGTAGCACTGATTGGGGGACGAAGGCGCGGAGGAGGCAGAGGCAGGTGCTGCGGAAGATTATGGATGCCGAGGAGAAGAGGCTGGAGGAGATGACGGCGGATGACGAGGATAAGGATATCGAGGAGTTTTTGGAGAAGGAGTGAGCGGGAGATGTCTGGGATGAGCAAGGGCGCTGGGGGAAGGGAGATGCGATATGTGAGGGAGAGTAATGTGTGAGGGGTTATTGTATTATACGGGAAAAGTTTGAAAAATTGACGAGGTATGGCATGGATGCTCGCCTCCGCAGGGAGGCTACTGCGAGTGCGCATCGTGAAAATGGGTGGCGGAGCCTCCACTAACACGGACGTGCCAATCAAACAGGTGAAAACGGGTGCGGGTCTGGCCAGCGAGGCAATCTCACGATTTGGTCTCGAAAAACGCGCCCCCTTTAAAACGCCACGTCCGAATTTAAGCTTCCCGCCTACCTCGCAAACCTCGTTCGTAGCGGCATCCAGCATCCATCACCCGCTTCGATACTACATTCCCCCCACGTAATGTAGCGAGCTGAAGAACAACCTTCCATTTCAACCCCACCGCCAAGATGTCAGACCTCCCCCTCCACACCCTTAACCCCCCCGGGGCCCCGGCCCCCGCGCCCGCCGGCAGCGGCAAACTCACGCGCCTAAACGGCATCGCCCTCGTGATATCCCTCCAGATCGGCTCCGGCATCTTCACGGTCCCCTCCCTCGTCTCCCGCGCCGTGACCACCCCGCTAGCCGGCGTCGCCGCCTGGCTCCTAGGCGGCCTCCTGGTCTGGACCGGCGCGGCGTCCTTCGTGGAGCTCGGCCTGCGGGTCCCGCGCAACGGGGGGATCCTCGAGTACATGCGCCGGTGCCACGGCGAGGCGGCGGGGTTCCTGTTCGCGTGGGCGTGGGTCCTCATGGCGAAGCCGGCTACTAATGCTATCATCGCTACCATCTTCGCCGACTACGTCACGCGGCCGTTTTCAGGCGGGGCGGAAGTCCCGAATTGGGTGCTACGGTCCGTGGCGCTGGGGTGCGTCGCGCTGCTGACGTTTATCAACGGACGGGGCGCGACGGCGGGCGCGAGCCTCGCGAATAAGTTCCTCGTGGTGAAGCTGTCGGCCGTGGGGCTCATTGTGTTGGTGGGGCTCTCGTACTTTGTCATGGGCACGGGGGCGGGCGTCCCGGCTTCGGGGGTGGGATGGTCCGGGCTGCCGGCGGGCCAAGAGCCTGTGGACGTGTGGACTTCGGTTGGGGGGTTCGGGGCTGCGCTTTTCGGGGCGCTGTTTTGCTATGGCGGGTGGGAGACGGTATGGCCTTTTCCCTTCCTCCCCTTCTTCTGCCATTTGTTTGTTGCTTTGGAGACTGGACGGTTTTGATAACTGGGTTCAGGTTGGCTTTGTGCTCGGCGACATGAAGGATCCTGAGGGCGACCTCTCGTACGTCATCAACGGGTCCATGTCGTTCGTCATCGCGGGCTTCGTCCTCCTCAACGCGGCGCTCTACATCTGCCTGCCCATGGACATGATGCGCGGCAGCAGCACCGTGTCGGTAGTGAGTCTCGCCCACCCTCCCCTCCCTTGCCTCGACCAAACTGACAACCTAGGACTTCGCGACCCAAACCCTCGGATCCTGGGGCGGCGTCCTCCTCTCCCTAATGGTCTCCATCTCCGCCATGGGCGCCCTCAACGCAAACACCTTCGCGACGGCCAAGCTCGCCGCCACGGCCGCAGAGGTCGGCTACTTCCCCGCCGTGCTGGCCAACCTGCACGCCGAGAGCGCAAAGGAGGAGCCGGCGTACCTGGAGCGGGCGCTGGCGTGGGCGCCGCGGCCGGTGGGGGCCGCGGTGGGGGTGCTGGCTCGGTGGACGACGGGACTGAGGTGGAGGGCGGGCGTGCCGATGTGAGTTCTCGTATGGGTGGACTGGCAGATTTGGAGAGTGTTGCTGACGCTGTTGTAGAGTTGCGCTTGTGCTGAACGGACTGTTGACCTCGCTCTACGCCCTCGTGGGCAGCGTAGGCGGCCTCGTCCCCTTTATCGGTACGTCCCACCCCCTGCAAATATGTTTTACTCTCTCTCGTCCCCACCCTCCCCCCCTCTTTCCTCTCTCTCCCCCTCTCTAATGTTGAGCCCAGGCGTAATCGAATACTCCTTCTTCCTCGCCTCCATCATCGGCCTCTTCGGGCTCCGCGCCGAGGAGGCGACGCGTCCCAGCGGCGTCACGTACCGCACGTGGACGGGCAACCCCGTCATCTTCGGCCTCGTCAGCGCGCTGCTCATCGTGCGGGCCGTGGTGGCGGAGCCGATGCTGGGGCTCGCGGTCGTGGGGGCCGGGGGCCTGGGGATGTGGGTGTTCCGCGCCAAGGTCCAGGAGGGGCTGTAGTGTGACGGAGTTGGTGCGTGTAGGATGCGTGTAAGATAATGTGCGGGGATACATGTAATAATAGACGGAGGCTGGTTGGGTTGTTATCAGAGATGGAGTGCTGACGCCAAGCTGGGGTCGTATCCGTGTCTCCGTAGGGCTGAATGCGACAGCGATACTGCTGAGAGCACGCTGCCCAGTGGCCTCCCCGGCGATGGTCGGTCCTTGTAGCACCCCAGAGGTCGGGGCATTGCCCCCCGAGGATGGCACAAAAGAGTCACAATGGCCCTGAATTGTAACTCATCCGATTTAACATCTTCCAAGGATTCCGTGGATGGAGAGTGGAGCACCGTCACATGCGACACGCGACACAGGCGGGTCCCTGCTCTGTGGCCCTTGGCACACGGGTGCCCAAATGGAGCGCACCAGGCCGCAGCTTCAGTGGCCACGGGAGCGGCCAACAGCGGACTGTGGCCAGCGTGTGCTTGCATGGATCCGGCAGCAGGCAGACACCAAAGCTGCGACGATGGCAGCCAAGCTGAAAGCCGGAGCAGTCATTCTCACAGAAGCACCGAGGGTCTCGTCGTCGCCTCCGTGTCCTCCCATCCCGTCCCCCCACTGAAGCAGATCTCCCTGTCCCAACCAAATCTGGTTTTGAGACCCCGAATGACCTCTCCGTGTCTCGGTCCCGCACGAGAGCACGAGCACCCGCATATCGGTACCCAAACCCCACCGATCCCGTCCCGATCGAACGTCCCCTCGTATTCCCCTCGGAACCAACAGCAGCAGCCCCCCTCACCAATGCAACCACCCGTGCATCATTTACACGATCCAACGGTCCAAGCACCAAGAACCGAGCCCCTCGCATAGACGAATCACCCATCGACATCGACGCAATCAGCGCGGATCGGATAACCCGGGCGAGGCCCGCAGCTGTGGAGCCGGGGAAGACGTTGGGTTGCGTGGCCCAGACCCACACTCGGCTTATACCGAGAACTGCATTATAGGGCGTCATCGTCATTTCCCCCCCTGTCCACTCGGTGTCACCGGCCGCTGCTGCCCCGCCATATTCCCACCTCCCCGCCCCTCCGCTCCTCTGCCCACTTTGTTTACTTCGTCGCACTTCCCACACTTCCCCGGCAAGGGAGCCTCCCGCATTCGCCTTCACTCTAGCAGCCGACACGGATTAATTACGCGCCGCACCCTGCTCTCTCTCTCCCTTGCCGCCGACTCAACCTGCCGCAGACCCCGGCGCAAACCTGCCCTTGCCATGTCATAAGTCCTTCTCTGTCCCGCACACCTTTCCAGCCTGGTCACGTTCCGGCGACGCAAGATGAGCGACGAACGGGTCGACATTTACGGCCTTCTAAAGGCGGGCTCGTTCCCGACTGCCCGCTCCCGATCGAATTCGGACTCGGGGGACCCCGTGTGAGTTTTTGTTCTCCTCTCTTTTTCAACGGCAGCCATTTAGAGCGCATCCCGGCTTGTGTTTACGCTGCAGTCCCGCTGACAAGACGCGCAACCGCAGGGAGCCCCTCGAGCGAGCCCCCCGCTTCTACAGCGGCACAACCGGCAAGGTCGAGACGATACACGCGAGCGACGCACCTCCTCGGGCGCCTCCCCGCCTCTCAACCCCCCCGCCGCCGCCTACGGTCGAGGACGCCGACGATGACGACGATAATTCCGACGCGAAGCCCAAGTTCCGCGGCAATGCTGATCAGGAACATGTTTTGGAGGATAACGAGGGGTATATAAATAATACTGAGCAGCGATTTGTGCTCGTTAGCGAGCCGGGGAAGGATAAGGACACGGCTGCGCGAGATGAGCACCGTGGGGACCCTGTGGAGCGCGAGGGCCGCGCCGAGAAGAGGGTCGATGCGGAGAAGAGGGTTGTTGCAGAGCAGAAGGCCGATGCGGGGTCTAGGACGCCCCCTCGGAAGATCGCGACCCCGACCGTCACCGACGCCGAAACGTTGGGCGCGGGCGCTGCGGCTGCGGCTGCTGCTGCTGCTGCTGCTGCTGCTACTGCTTCTACTGCGTCCACCCCCGAAAGGCGCCGACGCCCCAGCGTTCGCCGCAGAAAGAGCCCCGTCGACCTCCCGCGCATCGACACCGACATGTACGGGCCCCGAGGCGAGGGCTCCCGCCACAGCCGCAGCCGGTCCTCCGCGCCGTCCTATGACCCCGACCGCCGCTACCAAAACGCCCCGCCGTCGCCTGACCGCCCCCGGCCCGCGCGGGAGGAGTTCCTCTCCCCCGAGGTCATCAAGGCGGGGAGGAATAGGGAGCAGTCGTACTACTACGGCAACGGGCGGCGGACGCCGAGGGTCGAAAGGCCGTCTAGCTCAGCGGGCAGGAGGCGCGACGACACGTACTATCACCCCGGCTACCTCGAGACACCTGGGCCCCGCTCTCGGCCCGAGTCCGAGCACCGCAGCGCCCGGACCTCCCGACGGGGCTCCCCCCGCCGCCGCGAAGAAGCCGACGATCCGAACATCGAGGACCTCTCCGCCTACTATCCCGACCTCTCCCGCGGCGCGGCCTCCCCGCAGAGGCCGCGAACCCGCCGGTACACGAACCAGCACAGCGGCGACGAGTCGGAGAGCAGCGTCCGGCGGTCCGGGCGGCGGCCCATCGTGATCCAGACGGACGCGCGCGCCAAGAAGCTTACGCCCGAGGACGCGCAGTTTGCGGAGGCTAGGCTGCGGCCGAGGTCGAGCACTGCGTCGTCGCCGAGGGGGAACGGGCATAGGGATGGGGCGCCAAGGGGCCCGCGGTCGCCGGTGACGGGGCAGTTTGATTCGGGGGCGCCGCCATATCCGGTTGATGATATTATGCCCAGCCAGGAGCGGCCGGGGTATCTGGAGCCGGAGTACTGGGGCCCCGGGCTGGGGTCGGGAGCGCGGGGACTGCAGGGGACGATGCCGATGCCGATACGCATCCCGCCGCCCGGGGGGCCGCGGGACTCGGCGGGCGGCCGGGGCCAGGGAACATCGCGCTCATGGCAGCCCTCCCCGACGAAGCCAAGGGGCATCTGGCAGGACCCCGCTACCCCAGCTAGCCATCTCCCCGAACAGAAGCTTGACATCACCGTCAGACGCTACTTCGAGGACCCCCGCCGCCTAGGCCTCCCCGCCGTGCCCCGCTGTCCGAGAAAGGACCCCGTCGCGGGGCTCACGGACTGGCTTACGCTCCCCGAGTGCGAGAACTTTACAATCTGTCCCACCTGCTACGGCGAGGTCTTTGCGAACTCGGCGTTCAGGTCGTCGTTTAAGCCGCTGCCGTGGCAGAGCCCCGAGACGAGGTATTTCTGCGACTTTGGGTCGTTCCCTTGGTACGTCGTCGCGTGGCTCGTGACGCTCAAGACCGGGCTGCGGGACCTCCGGCTCTTCCGCGACGTCTCGCGCATCGCCGCGAAACAGACCGAGATCGGCGAGCACTGCCCCGGGTCCAAGAAGGGGCTCCGCGCGTGGAGGTCGGTACTGGACCCGGCGACGGGGCGCGCGCCCCCCGATTTCAGCGTCTGTCGGGAGTGCGAGAAGATTGTGGGGGTGCTGATGCCGGGCCTGAGGGCGGTTTTCGTGGCGACCGGGGCGGAGGGGTACGGCGCTTGTAGCATGTTTGGCGGGGGGGATAAGGCGGGGTTTTTGCTGTATTTTGGTGTGTTGGAGGGGGCGGCGGACGAGGCGGCTGCCAGTGGTGCGCCGGTGGATGAGGGGGCGCTGGCGGAGAGCCTCGCGCGCGTTCGGCCGGCTCCGCCCTGTTCACGAGATAGGCCCGTGTTGGACGGCAAGTTCTTCGTCGCGCCGTGGTTGCCGGATGCGACGGTCTGCACCGCGTGCTACGAGGACGTGGTGTGTCCCATGATTGGGGGGAACGCGCGGGCGGAGATGCTGGGTGTGAGGGGTGTGAGGTTTGGGGTTGGGACGTGTAAGTTTTGGGAGGAGGGGGTCAGGGGGGACTGGTTTGAAGGTTTGAGGAGGGAGGAGGGGTTCTTGGAGGCGCAGGGGAGGTGGAGGTGATGATGTTATGAATGACGGGTGATCCGGCGTTGACTTTGTTTGCGGGGTATGGGAAAGGATATGGAAAATGATTTGTGAAGGGATTTTGGCAAGGAATATGGAATGGGATTTGGGAAGGATATGGAAGGGACTTGGGAAAGGGATATAGGAAGGACATGGAAATATGAGGGGAAAGGGTTATGGGAAACAGGTACGGGTAAGGGATATATGCGTGGCTTGGCGATCCGGACGGAGGTTTGGGCTTGTTTACCGCGTATACCATGGCCTGGCAGGAGCTTTGCGTTTAATGTTACGGACCCGATATATGTTTTGTCATCTCGTGGTTGTTGAGGTGGTCGGGGATTGAGCAATTCAGTTGTGACCTCATATAGCACCTCACTTGTGATGTAAGTCCAACGACATGTGCCATGGCAAGCGAGTGTCTATAATTTCTGCGCCAGGCATGCTCTTCGTTTGCGTTGTCATATGCCAGACTTACCCGTGATACTGGACGAGAATGAAAGGGATCTTGGGCACAGATGACGAGGAACGGCGTTAGCAGACCTCCGCAAACAGGCTCTTGCTTCATACCGTCAACATCTCCCCCTTCCTAGGAAGGCGCGGCATAGACTCGGACCTTCCCATCCCGCTCCGGCGAGGAAGGAAACACTTCGCAACGCGTAGCTCACACATCTTGTGACAGACGCGGCATACTTCAACCCAAGCAGTAGGCCTCGCCGTTTCACTTGTGTATCTACCCTTCTCCTACCCTATTCCTGGTACATAGTAACCAGAATCGCCTCCTTCCTCCAGTAGACGGCTTGGAACCTGCCAAACCCGGACATAGAGCTGCCCTCGCACCCACGAAGGCTCCAGAGAATCACTTGGCCTTCTTCAGTCACCTCTCGCGAAAAGAGCACTCCTTCGGGAGGAGACGTACAGCCGCTCCTGCCTCACCTCCATCACCCAGCTCGTCGCGGCCACTACCCGGCAAAGACCACATCGGCACCACCCGACTACCAACCTCCTCTCACATACGTTTCCCATACACCTCCACCACCACGCCAACTCGACACTTTCTTAGCCTAACACCATCCAGCAACCTCCAAAATGCCCCGAAAGCGAACCCAAAAGCCCAAGCCCAAGCCCAAGCCCAAGGCCCCCCGCCGCCCGAAACCCCCCCGAGCCAAAAAGCCCCGGGCCCGGGCCCTCCGCCCCAGGGGAAGCCACAAGCGCCGCATGGTCGACCAGCTTATCGCGGTGGAGAACGAGCGCGGCGAGCCGAGGGAGATACCGCGGGACGTGGATATCCAGGGCCGGTATACCGTTGCTGCTTTGCGGAGGTATGTTGCGGGTGTTGAGGGGATTCTCGCGGGGAGGGAGAGGGCGAAAGCAGAGATGGAGGCGGAGACTGAGGCGGGGGATGCTGGGGTTGGTGTTTGGGTTGGAGATGGGGGACGGGGTCAGGTGCTGGGGCGGGTTCAGCAGGGAGAGGTGGGGAGGGCGGAGCGTATTGGGAGCTCTGAGAGGGTTGCTCTCTCAGTGAGAAGCCTGGTAGAGCAACACACACAGCCTAGTCCCGAGGAGCAGTTTACGCCCCGCGAGCAACCGAGACAGTTTACACCCGAGGAGCCTCGACCGGAGCCATGCCTCTCGCCAACGCTCACGTCCCTCCCCCTCGAGCTCCGCGAGCAAATCTACCGCCCTCTCCTCGTATCCCCGACCCCCATAGTAGTCTACAACGCCTGGACAACGCTCCATAGGCGCCAGCCCCGCCGTTCCCTCACGCCCTCCATCCTTCGCACCTGCAGGCGGTTCTACGCCGAGGGCATGAGAGTTCTCTATGGAGGCAATTCGTTCGAGTACCTCGTTCGGAATGCGACGGCCGCGGAGGCCACTCCGGACGGGGAGAGGGCTCTGGGACAGGACGTGGAGGAGGAGGGGGGAGAAGACTCGGATGGGGAGTACGATGACGACGCGGAGCCCGACGTGCTGCTACCCGAGGGGACGGCACAGCACGACATCAACATCCCGCGCCACGGCCCCCTGATGCGCTACCTCACCATCCGCGCGGAGGCGAACCGCTCCGGCCAGGAATACCTCCGCACCGCAGCGCGGGCCATAACCGTCTTCACGACCCTTTCACCCGTGCGGGCCCGCGTACACACCCTCCGCCTGGAAGTCCAGTCGGCATATAACCCCGAGAGCGGCGACTTTTCCTTTGCAGACTGGTTCACGCCCGGGACGGAGTTGATGCGCGCGCTAGTCCGTCTGCCGTGCCGGTTCGTGGAGTTTGTAATCTGGATGCCCGGGGGGAGGGAGGTGCGAGTTGGGGTTAACAGGGAGTACGGGGCTGCGGTGAGGAGGGCGAGGAGGGGGGTCGGGAGTGAGGTTGGGGAGGAGGAGGGGAGGGAGAGGGAGGGGAGGGCGAGGAGGGAGTTTGAGGTTTTGATGGGGGTTGCGGGGAGGGTTCGGGACGAGGGATGGCGGGATCGGCTGGTTGGGGCGATGGCGGAGGACTTGGGGGCTGAGGCGGGGGAGTGAGGGTTGAGAGGGCAGGCGGTGTTCGCGACGGTGATGTTTCCGGTCTTTTGTTTGGTGATACGGGTAGTGTCGGTGGGAGTCGCAAGTTGACATGGCGAGCTCGGTCAAGAATCGAGAATGAGAGCCGAGAGCAGGCACTCAATAAAACAAGTTGAACAAGATCTCCGAAGTCCACGTGCCACGCTCATCCATTCATTCATTCATGGGTATCATTGACCGTAAAACAAACCGGAGCCACCATGCCGAACCCAAGCCCAAGCTCGAGCCCCACCCTATTTCATCCCCGCCGCGATCCGAACCACCGACGTCTCCAGCGTCTCCGTGTCAACCAGGACGATCTCGCCCGTCCGCGCGAAGGACGGCACGGTGACGAGGCGCACGGTCTGGTCGTCGGGCCCGCGGATCGTGCGCGTCGAGAAGCGCGGCTGGGAGCCGACGAAGTAGAGGTGCGGGCAGGACTTTAGGACGAAGGGCTCGTCTTCCTGGAAGGGGTAGGACCCTGCTGCTGTCAGCACCGTGTACTATACCCAGCACGAAACCTGTGACAGGAGGGAGGTGACTTACACAGCGTGTCGGGGGCCGTCGGCGCGATGCACCGCCACCTGCACATCCCCTCCATCATCCCTAGCCGGTCATCGCTCCCAATATACTTGAACACATCATCGACATTCTGGCCCCCCGTCCCGAGTACCCTCCACCCCTCCATCTCCCCCTCCCACGGATTCGTCACGCAATCAAACCACCCCGCCCCCTTACCCGGGTCCTCCGCCGCGAAGGCCCTCGATTTGGGGAACATGGCCGAGTGCACCGGTTGCTGCGGGTACGCCGCCGTCGCGGGGTCGTCGGCCCCCGGCATGACGGTGACGGGCATGGAGGGCAGCAGCTCCGCGAAGAAGTCGTCGAGCAGCTGGAAGGGCGCGGGGTTATACGCGCTGGCGTCGTACCCGTACTTCTTCTGCGTCGTCTTGCGGTCAGGCTTCTCGTCGGGCTCGTCGCGCGCGATGGAGTTTCCCGCCACGACCAGGCGCGAGATGCGCGAGATGTCCTTTTGGGCTGCCGGGTCGAGGACCTCGCCGAGGAGGAACTCGAGGAGGAGGTTGAGCTCCGCGGCGTACGAGGCGTCCTTGCCGGAGAAGGAGAGGCCGGAGACGATGGCGAGTTTGGTCCCGGGGCCGGCGTCGGACATCTCGGTGTCTTCGCCCTTGGGGGCGGGGGGCTTGGAGAGGGACCACCGCTCGGGCTGCGGGGGGAGGTCGGCGAACTTTACGCCCGCGACGTCGAGCTCGCCGCTGGCCGTCTCCGTGCCCATCACCGCGATGATGCATCCCGTCACCAGGGGAACGTGCTTGAGGTTCTCGCCGACGAGCTTTATGCGGCCCGAGTCGTCCTCGAGCATCACCTGGTCGCTCCCGTCGTCGGAGTAGTACTTTGTCGTGGTGATGGGAGCCGCGAGCCAGCGCTGCCACAAGTTAGCGACGAGGGGGCCTGACAAGTGGATAATTGGGGACGCACATCGTTGGAGACGTCCTCCAGGATGTCGGGCTTCAGCGGCATGTCCATGTACACGGTCCCCACGACCCAGCACAGCTGCCCCTGCCGCACGTCCAGCACGCGGTCAACCTTCTTCACGCGCTCGCCGCTGATGACGAGCCCGTCCCACGCCTCGGCGGCCACGGCCTCGACAGCGGGCTTGATCTTGGCCAGCCGGAGGAAGTACATGTCGCCATACTGCTGCTTGTACGAGCGGTCCTTTTTCAGCCGGAAGGTGTGGAGCGGCTTGTAGGCGGAGGGCGCGCGGTCGACGGCCTCGTAGGTCTCGTCTCTGCGGGGGGGTTTAGCTGGGGTTCGGGCGGGGGACTGGGCTGGACTTACGAGGGGCCCTGGAGGAGGGTCTTGGGGACGTCTTCGGGGGAGACCATTGTGCGCGGTTCGGTTGGACTCGATTGGTTTGGGTGGTGATGTGGTCGAGCTGACGCGGGAGCTGCTGGCTTCACGCGAATTTTGGGCGCGTACACTTAAGTATTTAGCGGGTCTCGGTAAGTTCCGGGTCCACAGCCACCGCGCTCCACCGGGAGGTCGACCCCGCCAACGACCCCGCCAGCCGAAATCTTGAGCTCCGTATAGCTCTGGATTACGAAGTTGCACTCATTCTCTGCTAAGAACTGCCGAATGGACCCTCCCTTTGGCACCCCTGTCAACCCCGACCTCCAAGCACGTCATCTAATATCATAGACCAACCAGCTCTGACATTCTGGCGCCCGAGCCCTTCCTTTTTCCTCACCTACCCTTTACCCTGAGCTTGAGCTTCACATTACATATCCTTCACGTATACACATCCACACCCTCACGATGCCCCGCCAAGGCCCCCCGTCCGTAGAGGCCACCGACCTCTCCTACACCTTCCCCGACTACTCCACGGGCGTCAACCACGTCACCCTCGACCTCCCCCCCGGCAGCCGCACCCTCCTCATCGGCGCCAACGGCGCCGGCAAGACGACCCTCCTCCGCCTCCTCGCCGGCAAGCGCCTGGGCCCCAGCAACGCCATCCACGTCTGCGGCGTCGACCCCTTCAAGGACAGCCTCGAGGGCGTGACGTACCTGGGCCTGGAATGGGTCCTCAACGCCATCGTGCGCACCGACATCGGCGTCGCGGAGCTGCTGCGGTCCGTGGGCGGCGACGCGTACCCCGAGCGCCGCGACGAGCTGGTGGGCGTGCTGGACATTGACCTCAGCTGGCGGATGCACGCCGTCTCGGACGGGGAGCGGCGGCGCGTGCAGCTTGCCATGGGGCTGATCCGGCCGTGGACTGTGCTGCTCCTGGACGAGATTACGGTTGACCTCGATGTTCTGAGCAGGGCGGAGTTCCTAGGGTGGCTAAAGACGGAGACGGAGACGAGGGAGTGCACGATTGTGTATGCGACGCACATCTTGGATAACCTCGCCGGGTGGCCGACGCACCTTGTGCACATGCACCTCGGGACGGTGAAGCAGTGGGGCCCGGCGGAGAAGTTCTTTGAGGGCATGGCGCCGACGGGGGACGGGAATAGTCAGCTGGGGCAGCTGGTGCTCGGGTGGCTGAGGGAGGACCTGAGGGAGCGGGGGCCGAGGAGCCAGGGGTTGCACTCGGAGGGGAAGAGCTATGATGTTGGCGGGTATGGCGGGTACGGAGATGAGTCGTCGCGAGTGAGCAAGAGCAAGTGAGCGGGATGAGATGTAACGGGGATATATGTCTTTTCATGGGATATGTGTGGGGTTCAACAACGGGCATCTCGTGGAGTTTCAACAATGGATCTTTGGGCGGGTAGAGCGGGGGTTCAACTCGGAGTACTCGGCGCACCTTGTCTTTCAACCACGGCACGCGGGAACAGGATGGAGGGGTGGCTCAGCTCAGCGCATGTGAGATATTCTGTATCTCGACGACAGCTTCTTACTGTCTCCTGCTTCTTTACTACGGCACGGGGACGGGATGGAAATGTTTTGGGGCCTTTTTGGGGTATCATTCGCCCGTAGTTCAAGAGCAGAGCTTATACTGGCTGTTCACCTGGGGCGTACATATCCAATAAGAATACGAACGTCGTGGGCTGGGAACGGACACGTACAAGACCTCCACCTGTGCAGCTATACGACGAGGTGTTAGCCCTTCCCCAACCGGAATCCGACGAGGAGGCCCGTGTCTCCAACAGTCCTTTTTTCCACCGCCCAAGTATCCTAGCAGAACACCCCAACGCGCCCTAGAAAGACCCAGTCCAACTGAGGTCCTTTTCCCGATGCTAACCGGGGCAGGGGTTCACTGACTGCTCGCCGATCACCATGAGCACTCCCCGACCTTGCAGATTATCATACGGCGACGGAAACAACTGACTGCTGCCGAGCAAAAACGGGGGGTTTCCAAAAGAAGACGAACAACCAAAAAAAAAAAAAAGAAGAAATCTATCATGCCTGTCTTGTGCAGGACTCGAATCTACGACCGACATCATCGCCCCACCTATTTTACGTTGCAGTAGCATTTTGCTACTGGCACTCTGCCGCTGCTGGCAATATCCTATATCGAGTGCCAACTGCGAACTTATACCTCGGCAACTCGGACCCAACCCCTCCTCTCACTTACACCACCTCACCTACAGCTCCACTCAACATCACTCACCACAACCTCACTCACTCACACCCAACAACCTCATCCACTACCCAGAAAAGCAAAACTCACACATCCATACTAAACAATCCAGCTCTCACAATGCCGCCCCCGCCCCCACCCCTCGCCGGCCTCCGCGTCCTCGAGTTCGCAGGCCTAGCCCCCGCCCCCTTCGCCTCCCTCCTCTTAACCGACAACGGCGCCTCAACCCTCCGCATCGACCGGCCCCCCGCCCCACACGCGCCCCCCGCCCCAGACCTCCTAGCCCGCCGCAAGGCCTCCATAACCGTCGACCTCAAGACACGCCCGGGCAACTCGCTCGTGCGGTCCCTTGCGTCCCGCGCAGACGTCCTTATCGATCCGTTCCGGCCTGGCGTCCTGGAAGGGCTAGGCCTCGGGCCGGATGAGATGCTGAGGGTTAACCCGCGGCTGGTATATGCCCGGCTCTCGGGGTTTAGGAGGGACGGTAGGTATAGCGCCATGGCGGGCCACGACATAAACTACCTCGCGGCGTCAGGCGTCCTCTCCCTCCTCGGCCGGAAAGGCGAGAAGCCCACCGCGCCGTGGAACCTACTAGCCGACTTCGCCGGCGGCGGCGCACCACTCGTAACGGGAATCCTGATGGCGCTGCTTTCCAGAGGGACGACGGGCAAGGGCCAGGTCGTGGAGGCGAACATGGTCGACGGGTCGTCGTACGTCGCGTCATTCCCGCGGTATATGCTGAAAACGCCACTCGGCGACCAGCCGCGCGGGGAGAATGTGCTGGACTCCGGGTGCCCGTGGTATGATACCTACCGCACCGCTGACGGGGGGTACATGTCCGTCGGCGCCCTGGAGCCAAAGTTTTTCGCGGCGCTTCTCAAGGGGTTAGGGTTGGAGGGGCAGGGGTGGGAAGAGAGGAGGGGGGACAGGGAGAACTGGGATGAGCTGGGGAGGGTCTTCACCCAGCGCTTCGCGGAGAAGAACAGGCTAGAGTGGGAGGCCATCTTCGACGGGACGGACGCGTGCTGCGTGCCGGTGCTGGAGTACGATGAGCTGGAGACGGATCCGGCGAGGGAGGGGGACCAGAGGGGCTATGTTGAGCTCAAGGGCACGCCGGGCCTCGACCCCGCGGTGGAGGACCGGGATAGCGAGGCGGGGGATAGTGCCGGGGATGTCCCCAGGCCCGGGTACACCGGCTTTTTCCTATCGCCGGGCCAGGGCGGCGAGGAGCGCTTAAAGGAATGGGCCGGCTGGGAGCGCGGGCGCGAATACGACGTCGTGGACGGCCGCTTCGTTCCCGCAGGAGACAAGTCCAAGCTCTGAAGCACACCCGTCATAAGCCGTACACCCTCCTTCATGTCCATAGATACCCTTCAAACCACGCTCTCACAAGAGACACCCAAAATCGAGCTGTACACAATCGCTCATTCTATTCATTAACAAAACTAAAGTCTTACTGAGCGGATAACCATAGCCCCCTCCCCCATCTACAGCCCCCATGTCCCCACCCCGCCATCCCAAACTTGGATATCAAAAAAGAACAACCGCGGGGAACAAAGAAAGGGGTCGAGATGCACACATCTATCCGCTGAGAATCAAAAAAAAGCGCCGACTCCCCCGCCTCCCCCAAATCAACGGCGACTTTTTCATCTGCTCTCTTAACGTCATCACCGGAAAGGTGTGCCACGGGCATAGACCCTGCTCAGCGTGCCGCCTATCCCGAACCGGATCTCCGGAGCGACCTTCCGGCGCGCCGGGACGTCTCCCGTCATCAGCTCGCTGTCGGCCTACTGCACCTGGCTGACAATCTCGCTGGCCCGAGACAGCGACTGGACCATGTCCTGGCACTCCTTCCGTCGGCGGACGGTGAAGTCGCTCTCCTTCAGCAGCTCGTCGAGGGCGTCCGACTGGTACATTTTCTCGAGGAGCTCGCGCTGCATCTCGTCCTTGGTGAACCTGGCCGGTGTTAGAGAACCAACCATTCAAAACTTGGCAGGACGGACGTGGACTTACTGGACTAGGGTGAGCATGGTGGCCTTGGGAACCATGTCAATCATGGTCCTCTTGACGATGTTGTAGTACGACGAGATGAGAAGCTCTGCACACGGATTAGCAACTGCGAACTGTGACAATCCTTAGGTACGGGGAAAACGCACTGATGACCTCGACCTCAATGTTCTCGCGCTCCGACAGCGTACCCGACGCCTTGAGCGTCGGCGGTGGGGCCTCCATAGCGGCAGCCTTCTTCTTGTTCTTCGCCGCGAAGAAGCTGCCGAAGAAGCCCGAGTTGTTGTCCAGGTTTGCGTCCGTCGTGGGGCTGGCCGCCCGCGCCGGGGTGGTCGCGAGGGGCTTCCCGGTCTTGGGGTCGACCTGGACGGGCTTCTGGGGGTTGTACCGCTCGTTCACGATGGCCATCGCCTGGTTTCCAGTTAGCGTGGTCTCTCTAACATAGACCATTGTGATTAGGACAAACTTACCCTGTGTCCGTTCAGGAAATCGGGGTGCCCCGTGTTGACGTAGCAGGCCTCCATGGCCACAAGGTCCTTCACCAGCTTGTTGGTGGGCTCCATCGCCTTCTTGAAGAACGCAATAATGACGCTGTGGATCTTCTCCTTCAGCTGGGGATAGCGGCGGTAGAGCGACTTGGAGAGCAGCTGCGAGAGGATCCGCACCAGCTCGTCGTAGACCAGCGAAATACACTTCAGGCTGGGGTCCTCGAGCCGCTTGATCTGCTGCTTGACAATAAGCTCAAACGCAGCGGTACCGACGAACAGCGCCGGCGACGAACCAGACGAGTTGTATAGTATCGTCCGGATGTCGGCGTCCTTGACCACGTCGAACGGGTCGATGGCCTTGACGCCGTTGGAATACAGCTCGTGGAAGACGAAGCTGATACGCGCGCCGCCGGACAGCTCCGAGCTTGAGAGCTCCGTGTTGTTTCCGTCCAGCACGGTCCGCCACTCGTTGGTGAACTCGGTAATGATGTTGAGGACAATGTTGGCGCTGTTCCCGAGGATAGAAGGACCCAAGCTGTCGAGCTCCGCTGAGTACTTGGACAGCGAGCTGGAGATTCTCGCCTTGATATCCGGGAGCGTCTGCTTGATGTGCATCATGAGGATCAGGTTCAGCTTCCGGGCCAGGTACGGCGTTCCGCAGTACGAGCTCTTGTTCCTGTACGCCTTGTGGTTCTCAAAGAAGTTCTTCTCCGCCTCCAGAGCCGAGTTGATAGGCTTCTTATTGTCGATATCGCGCTGGCCTCTGTTCACGACGGGGACGTAACCGAGGCGTAGGGGGATAACCCGCCCGGCGAGGATGTCCACGACGTCGGTGCCCTCGTCCATGAGGTCGACCTTGGTCAGCACACCAATAGTCCTCTGGCCCTCGGGGTCCACCTCGCGGCCGAGCTTCAGACCGTCGGAGTTGGCCAGATCCACGTTCGCGGCGGTGACGGCGAGGATGATGGCGTTGGCTTTCGCAATGTACTTGATGACCATGTCGCGGATCTGGCGCTCGATATCGCGGGGCTGGTCGCCAACCGGCACCCTCGTCAAACCTGGCAAGTCGACGAGCGTGAGGTTGAGGACGTTGGGGGAGTATATCCTTAGGTTGATCGGCGACGGCGAGATGCCAGCATTTCGCCCGACCTTCGCCGCCGTCTCCCTGTCGATCTCGTCCCGGATCTTGTTGAAGTCGTGGAACTTCTGGCCGGGGATGTGCAGGAACTCGCCCCACTCATCCTGGTTGGCCGCCGAATCGGTCGTGTCGGAGACCTTCTCGCTCGTTCCGTTGGTTTGCGCGGGTCGGTTGATGAGCTGGAGAATAAGGGGTCGTCGGGTACAGATGCCGGAGCCTCGTGGTAGGCTGCGTGGCGGTCAGCTGGACGTCTTCTTTTTCACATGCTCGAAGCTTTGGAGGAAGGTCATCGCTGCCCTGCGATGGCCTGGGGGGTTCGGTTCACTCACAAGTCTCGGCCCACAATGTTCTCCAGCACTGAACTCTTTCCACTAGACTGGCTACCGACGACAACTATTTGAGGGAGGTCGATCGGGTTCGCCACGCCAACTGTAGAGAAAACATCCTGCAGCTTGTTGACAAGCCTAGGAAGCGCACGTTAGCTAACACGATCCCAGCCGCATCTCGAGGCTCGTTCAGATGCACATGGGCGGGGACATGGGGCAAACATACTGGATGAGGGCGGGATCCGAGATACCGCCCGGTTGGGCGAGCGACGGACTGTTCGACATGTTGGATATCCGTCCCAGAAATCAGAAAACACCAGCACGCGCTTCGGTTCGCTCCGCTCGGGCGATGCGAAAGGAATTCGGACGAACAGGGGATGAGTCGGTGGGGGGGCGTCGAGAGGGGCGGCTCGCTGTGACGGCACCAGCAACGGCGAGACGGAGCTATCGAGGTTCTAGTGGTCGGATATATCTTCCTGCGATGTTACAAGACTGCAGGAGCGGCGGAGATGCGGAGGAAGCTGAGGAGTTATTCGAAGGGGTTTGATTATGCGGTATGGGTGTTGACGATGTTGAGATGGGCCGCATGCACGAGCCTGAAGGCAAGGGTGGGTGGTTTCTTGCTCACCCGGCCAGCCACAGGAGCAAGGTAGTACAAGTGTACATCCATTACGTATCTCACGCCCCCAGCCACAGGGGGTGCCTCGCTTGCTGGTGGGGGCGAGTACAAGACGATTGCGGGGCCTCAAGCGAGATGAACATGTATTGAGCTAAGATACTTTCACGTGATATAGTGGCTGAAGCTCAGGGGACAGGCGGCGAACAAGTCCCTCGATGTAACCCCTCCCCGGATGCCTGCCGTGGCAACTGATAAGGCCACCTGAAAACTTTAAACAGGCCTGACGGACGCGGACGGTCGCACCAGCTGGGCACCGACATGTCGGCCACGACAGCTCCACGGAACCACCACGGAACCAATGACGCTCTTGAGAATGCGGCTGCCTGCGACAACTCACTTAAGTCGCCGCGTCACATCGGTTCAAGAAAAAAACAGGCAGCATCCGTAGGATCCATAAACTCACCGAGTGTCAAAGAAAGCTAACCTCTTTGGTCCAAGTAATAAAGAATGCTCTTGGATACCTCTGTTCATACGCTACCATTCTGTTGTACACGACAACGCAATCTCTATAAGCCGCCCCCTGGCAGCAAGCGCCTCCGTTGCGCGGACCCCCATCGTCAGGCCCACGATTCCCAAGGAAAAAACGAAACAAGAAATCATTCTAGGTGTCAGCGGAACCAGTCCCCACCTTCGTACGGAACGAGGTCCCCAGACCGCCTTTCCGCTCATGGGTCCCGCCCATCTCCCCCGCTAACCCATACCGTGCTCGCTGGCATGCCCCACTGACTCGCCCACCTTACCAGTGTGCAAAAGAAGACATGGTTTGAATCCAAGAAGAAAAGAGTACTACTTGTGACGCTGCCATACACCTCGTCAATTCGGTGGCCCGGGCGGCCGCGGGAGAGTGTAGACTGCGAAGTCGGCACCCCTGCTGTGCAGTGTGGCTCCAGGGCCTAGGATATGGTCCACGAGCTGGGACGGGGCGGGGGTGGGGTAGACGACATCGTAATTGCCATCGGAAGAGTTGATAGAGCTTGGCCCCTGGGACCCAGGCCGCGCCGTGGGCGAGCCTTCGGACTCCTCGTCCTGGCCTTCCTAGGCCTCTTCGTGAGTTCGCCAGCCGTTGAAACTGTTCTGCTGCCTCCATTGCCTGTACATGGTCCGCAACTCTTGGCCCCTGGCTTTGTTTGACCAGCTATGTCATTGTTAGCTGTCTGAAGCGGAGCTCTTGAAAGCAGCATAGGGAAAGCTGGGGTAAAGTGGACGGCGCCATGGCAACAACATACATCTTGACTTTGCCGTCATCGCCGCAGGACGCAAGCATAACCGGGTCGATTGGACTCCAAACAACTGAGTTGCTGCGAGGGGTATGGCCCGTGAGCCGCTCGACAGCCGCGCCGGTCTCCTTGTGCCACACCCACACATGCCCGTCTGAAACAGGAGTTAGCCTCTGCTCTGTGCTGAGTGCAGGGAGATATTGAAATTTCGAGCTGGCTTACCTTCGCTCCCACTGACCACGAAGCTCTCACTTGAGCCTCCAAAATTGGCCCGAATCAGGCACTCACCGCCCGTGTGACCAAGGAACTTGTGAACAAGCTTCCTGGTGACAAGGTTGATGTACTGGGCCTC
Organism: Scopulariopsis brevicaulis; assembly: GCA_017657125.1. Lineage (NCBI taxonomy): Eukaryota > Fungi > Ascomycota > Sordariomycetes > Microascales > Microascaceae > Scopulariopsis > Scopulariopsis brevicaulis. Next base: position 25,771 of record JAGFNX010000082.1, on the reverse strand, counting down.
TCCGTCGTTCTTGTTGACTAGCAGGTGTTTCGAGTCTTGGCTGACGCTCACGGAGGTGGGCGTCGAGGGAAGCTCCATCTCGTACTCCAGTTCCCGGGTGTTGCCGTTGTAGACGTGTATCTTCCTATGCTCATCGATGGCCACCAACCATCGCCCATCCGGGGACCCGCAGAGATCCTGCGTCCTGTGTCTCCTCCCCCAGTCGTGCACGACTTCGCCCTTGAGGTTGAACGTCCGGAGACTCCGCTGCTTGTCCAGAGTCCCTAGGGTGAAAGTCTTACTATCGGGGGCCCATACGCACCCGGTGACGGGGTCCTCGACGCGGTCGAGTTGTACTAGGAGTGTCCATGTCTGGTTGTATGTCAGATATGATAATGCCCCCAAGCGTGCCCGAAGCGGAGAGGAAAGCTTACCTTGGTATCCCATAACCTCGCGCAGTTGTCGCGTGAGCAGGTGATGAGACGAGAATCATCCGGGCTCCAGGACAGGTTCCCAATGGACGCATCGTCATGCCGTAAGACGGTCGCAACTCCAAAGTCGGGAACGTGCCATACAACCACCTCGGACCTCGAACCGCAAGCCGCCAACCGGTCGCCACTATGTGAGAATTGTATCTGCCAAACCTCGCCGTCAAGATCCGTGAGAGTGACCGCCACTTCCGATGGGAAGTCGGCCCTGTCGCAGCGATGATCCGAATACAGGGAGGGAGACGCCGCACTCGTGTGGTACAGACATGTGTCGATCTGGCTCTGCTTGACCTTTTGTAGGAGAGCTGCAAGCCTGTTATCCGGCAGCATGACTGACGGAGAGATGTATTCTGGGACGTGTCAGCTCATAACCTAGTCGACGGTTCGCACCCATCAGATTGAATACCCACTTGAGAGTTCGGAGAGCAGGGTCTGTCGCGATGTTCCCGCCGCGCCATCCCAATCCGCCTTGCCCTTTAGTTGATCCGGCGTATTACACATTAGCAGACCCGAGAGGAAGTGAACCCGGGCCGTGTCGCAGTGGAGAGGTGTGATCTCATTCCGTAAGACGTTGAGAGCGCGGGTTGTCTCTCGCTGCTCGAGGAGCTCCATGAACTTCTGCTGTCGCATCCACAGACGCATGGTGGTCTTGTCGGAGCCCGGCGCAAGGACAAGGCCGTTCTCGACCGCGTTCGGGTTTCCTGCGAATACGGCACCCGACAGCAGATTCTCCGCCTCAGCCCAAGAACCGCGCAGGATCGCTGCTCTGAAAGCTGCAACAGTAGGGTTCTCGAGCTCATAGCCGCTCTGCTCGGACAGTGATGTCGCTATATCCCCATATCCCATGCCAGAGAGTGCCTGGATGAGCAGCCTCGTAACTTCCTCGCGGTCATGACCCATGTACGCCAGGCCTGGGCCTCTCGCTCCCGTCTCGGTAGTCCATGGCCCATCTATCGAGGAGGGTTTGACGGCACCGTTAGTGCCATTACTAGGGGCGGCTTGCCGGGCCGGTGACGTCGAGCCCGGCGGGTGTGCACCTGACCCGTTAGTGGCCCGTGTTCTCTCGCCGTTTCCAGACATCCTAGATCGTCGCCTGCGCTTCGGGCGCTGTTCGGAGGATGTAGAAGAAGATGTGTCGTGTATAGCCTGACCAGAACGCCGCCGCCCGAGGTCGCTGTCTCGGTCCGGGGCAGGTGCGCTGGCTGTATCGTCGGGTTCTTCGGTTGGGGCTCGTCGCCTCCGGCCCAGGACCTGGTTGGGCGGCTGGTTGGAGGATATGGTACTGGTGTGTCGAGCGGAATCCGGGCTGGAGGCCGCAGACTCCCGACGGTTGGAAGTAGTTGGCGTATGGGCGTCGGGGAGGAGGTGTCGGTGATGTCGGGGTCACGTCGGAGTAAATATGTGTTGGTAGCGCCGTCGTCGGAAGGTTGAGTTGTTGGCCAGCCCGTATTCGTTCAAAATGGCTTTCTGCAGTGTCGATGTGGGCGGGATGATACGGCACAGCTCTGGAGCTCGGCTAGTCCAGCATGCGTGCGTGGTGGGGATGATCTGGGCTGACACAAGCTTGCGGGGACGACGGTAACGTATAACGCAGTAGGGTAGACAGGAAGATTGAAGTAACTATCGATGCACCGTACTACCACGTTCGAAAGCCGAGGCCACCCAAGAGCGGACTGGAGGCGGTCGAGATGTGTTGCTTATCGGGGGAGGGTGGAGTCGGGCGGTGACGCAGGCGAGGCGCCAGGCGACGGATTAGGACGACGGTCTTGGCTTGTCGTGGATCGTCCGTCGGGACGAGGCCGTGTGTGCTTGCGTTTTGGTGTCTCCTAGGATAGATGTCTGGAGGTAATGACGGAAGGCTAGACGCAGTTGAGGGGAAAGGCCGACAGACTGGGCATGTGAGCTTGCACAGGTCAAGGAGGACGACGTCAAGGCATGAGGTGGGTGTGCTCATGCATGCTCGTTTAGTAAGACCTGATGTCTACTCGGTGGGGACGGGCAGCAGCTTGCAGTGGGGGTGGTGACAGGAGACTCTGGGGTTCCCTGTGATTGGTCAGGCTCTGCGGCACATGGCTGCTATCAGTTGGCGGATCGGAGGTTGCCAAGTGGTGGGACCGGAGCTCCGTGCTCCCGCTGAGCTTGGTGACGGAAGGCAGCAGCATCTGGTGTACAACACCTCCAACGTTCCATCATCTGACAGGGAAGATTAAGATCCGCCGCGAGCGATGGGATTTAAAGGCACAAGACTATGACGGTTATTCGCTTATCAAGGGGACTTTTGTAAAGTATACATGTACTGTTGAGAGCATCGACGGATTGAAACTTCGACCATTCTCGTCAGGTGCAAGTCCCACCCAGCAGAGAGTATATCGACAAGCTTCCTCCTTTGGGCTGGGAAGCACCCGCTTCCTCCTCCAACACAGCCGTGGACTCTTCTCTTCAATATCGCGGTCCACTCTAGCTGGGAATCCAATATGCCGCCTGAATGGGAGTACAATCCACTCGGTAGCACTCGAATCCCGAAATCACCGATGCCGTCTCATCTCACCCAGGAAAGGCATTTACGGACTGGAATAGAAGGAAGACTCATGCAAGTTTGGACATTCCTCTTCGAGGCGTGACGAATTACGAGGGACGGACTCTAGCTCAGGCCAGTCTTTATCGCCAAGTGTGCGAGAACTGACCTTAACCTGACTGGTGGACATCCCTAGAGATGGTTTCCAGTCCCGAAGGCAAGCCCGACGAGTATCACATCGTGAAAACGCAATATTTCCTCCGCAAGCCGAATCATTCCGGAGCCAACCGCAACTCTATACCTCGCGTCGCTCCAAAATCTTTGCCTAGCCTCGTCACTAGCTGCCCACTCAGGGGATCCTCGACAGCCAGCATCTGGAGTGCCTATGATGGAAGCACTGGACTCTACGGGAAGAGTCCGAACTTTCGGAGATGGGCTGGTCCTAGAAGTGTCGTGGGACTTCAAGATTTATACGTATGTCTGCGATACAGCCCGGGCTTCTTTTCGGTCGAACGGAAGAGTCTGGAACTCTTCAAACCTTGCATATCCCAGGGTCATAAGGTGTCACTCACGGAAGTGTTTCCTGACTACATTCTGACCCAACGTTGCGGGCTGATGGACCAATTCTGGCAAAGATACGTTGGGATTCGTCAGGGCCGGAGGACTACACATACAGTCCATCGTCATGTCAGCCTCTTCCCAGCACAGATGATGCTACGGCCAGGCCACCGAAGCGACTATATCTGTCGCAACGGAATCACCCACCCGACATCTGTAATTTTCGAGGCTTCTGGCCAATGGATCTGTAGCTTCGGAGGTTCGTGCAGTGTAGCCCGGAGCGGACGATAATACCCTTCTGAGTCGCCCGTTCTGACACCTGCTGTTGGGGACAGAGCCCGCGCCGGCCCCTGATATCTTCGGTCTTGGGGTCAGGAGCGATATGAGGCTGGGGCCCGTAGGGACATGTTTCAAGAGAGGTGCGTTTCTCGATATATCGGACGTTACGATTGGAAATGCGGCTATGGGATGCTGGACGGGAAGATCCGTAACTACAAAGGACGTACTCAAAACTCTTGGTAGTGGCTCGGGTGACCGGATATAATGATGAACCGGAGAGCACTCGCGCTTGGAGGTTGGCGATGGCTATTCGGACTGGGGTTCCGTCTTATCCACTACATTCTCGCCGAAGGACACGGAAACGATCCGTAGTGAGTGATAAACATTTCATATAATCACGTATATTCCGTATGCTGTGGCGTTACCTGGCCTGGATATTATCACTGCCTCTGGGGTAGGCGACTGCGTGAGCTTGTACAAATACAGTGATGTTTGAGGCAGTAGGAATCTATCCTCTTGAAGATTTGCTTAAACCCCAAAAACCGGTATCTATCAATCACATCCTGAATGGTTTTATGAAGATGGATGATAAATTGGTGCTACTTGTAAGACATCTTGAACGAGTTTGAGAAGAGGTGGGGATGTTGACACACGGGCCTCTCAACTGTGTGGTAGAGAGAGACATGAGGCGATGTCAGAGAACACAGGTCGGATACCGTCAGCATCTGTCAGACTTGAATTACAGGCATATCAGAATCTCATTACAAATATATTATCAGTTTACGTCACGATACAAAGATGGCCTCGGATTTGAAACCATCCCCCTCTGCGCCTTGACAGGAGCTTACGAGCTTGGAAACCCGCAATCCCTCCGTGATCTCCAAAGAACGTCCCCCATTCGGAACAGAAGCCCGCTCCCCCACCAACACCAAATGGAAACCAACCGCACTATCGACTAAAGAGCGGAGGTACTGTAGCATCCGGCGAGCAGGTGACCGGGCGAGGCCCTCAGCCGCAAAGCACCGGCACGGACCCGCATGCACCAACACTCATCCGGACGCTCTCCGGCGGCGTGGGCCTCTCCGCCACCACTTCCCATCTCCCCGGGACGCCCTCGTTCTCCGTGCGTCCGAACCGGACGGGATCGACACCAGTCGACGGCGTGGCGCTACACTACCTCGCCCTCGTACCCAGCCCACACGCCGTGGGGTGGTGCGGGGGAGCCACGACGAAGCGGCTCAGGCTCGCGCCTCGGGATATTTCCAACTTGGTCCGTAGTCGCGACGGAAACGGAATAGCAGCGCCGCAGGTACCCCTTGGCTAATACAAGTATAGGTGTTAGGGGGGCTCTCTCCAGCTGAGGATGGGCGGACGGCGGCACGTGCTTTCTGTAGCGCGGGCCTAGCTCGGCGCTATGAGGATTGTGTGCTTTTGGCGTGAGGATATCCCTGCTGGGGAGTTTGCGCCTCCGCGATCTCCGCGATCGACAGGGCGCGCCGGACCGTGGCGGGCGGGATATTTTCTCGGGAGCGGGAAATGTGGCCATCTTGGCGAGGGCTAATCTGATTTTGAGTTTCTTTTCGTGTCTGCTTCTGACCTGTATGGGGTCCGTATATTTGTACAGGAACGCGCAGACCGGGGTCTTTGTAACGTTAAAGTTCCTTACGTGATACGGAATGCTCTGCGATGGAAGGTGCAGGGCGAGAAACTGCCATATTCATGGGCGGCAGGCACGGAAGCGGGGACCTGCCCTGGTCCACGCCAAACGGATCATTCTTGCCTGGTCGCCCACATCTTCTTCATCTTTATCGGGCAACCAGACCCCATCCTCCCCAGAGATATCAAAAGCAAACACCAAAACCAGCCACAAAACCCTCGCCGGACCCCGTCCTCATTCCCCAGCTAATCACACCCAAGCCGCCCTAAGCAGGACCCTGCATCCCCGGGTCCGAACCGGCGAATGGCACCGCCCCTAATTACAGTACCGATACAAGGGGGGCCCATCAGGGCCCACGCTGCATGCTGGCTGCTGCAGCGCGTCCCCGGCCTGCTGCGCACGCTGCATGACCGGCTGCGCGCTCCCACACTTAAAGCGGAAGGCGGCGTCCGGTCGGCGGGGAGCCGCGAGTCGCTGTGGAGTGGCAATCCTTTCCGCCGACCGGTCGTGGGCTTACCCCTTCTCGGTACTCGTGCAGGAGGATGTATTCAGGAGGAGGTTCTGCGGAGGAGCGTGAGGGATCGCCGCTCGGTTCCAGCGTCCAGGGAAAATCCATGGCGATGACGCGGGATCCTCGGCCCCTATTATCCCACGGCACCTAATTATACACAGCGTAGCATCGAGTGGACCAGGTTCCGTCAACATCGAACATCGACCTTCCCGCGCCTCCCGCCGTCAGACTCGTTCCCGTCGACAATTGGCCCCCATCAATATAAGTAGTATGCCGGTGTGCCTGACGCCCACGCGACAACCCTTCTACACTGGTAGGTTCCGTGCAGCGCCGTCCCATCCGCAAACGGCTTTGCTGGGGGTAAGGGGCAAGGGGCCCCGGAAGCACAGACGCAGGGGACCACACTGCGGGGAGCCCAATCCGGCGCAGGTACTCGGCAGGCTGGGAGGCCAACAGGATGTCTTGATTCTCCAGGGGTTCCAGCGCCTGCCCGTGCCCACGTACCTGCGTCGTCGCGCACGAGGTACCGCTTTTTGTACCGTCCAGGTACAGGTAGTCATTCCATTCCGCTTCGTCGAAAGCACCCGTGGACCATGGACGACGATGGACGGGAACATCCGTCGCTTGGCAAAACGGCCGGAGCGTCGCAAACCTCGGGATCGAAGCGAGGAACGACCCGGCAGAAGCCATGCACAACCCGTCACGGAGGATGGCGTGTTGTTCGGCTTCCAGTTTGCAAGGGAGAGATATGAGATGTGACAGGCTACGACATTGGCACCGTTTCCAGGGCAAGAATCGGGCGACTCGAGAGTGGCAAGTACCGGCAAATGCGACTCCGGGTCCGGCCTACTGCCGACGGTGTGTTGAGGACTCTCTCTCGGCGAGCGGGAAATTACCGCGCCCCCGTGGTAACCCACCTGTTTTTTTCCTGACTCGTCTGTTCCTGCCTCTTGCTCCACCCCGATCGCCCTCATGGACGGCGCAGCGTGCATAGGGGGCAGGCCGGCCGGAGCGGGGCAAGATTTGCTTGTTTGGGATTCGATTTCCTTTTCTTCGGGTGGGTAGATGGGGCGAGGGACGGGGCGAATATGGGGTCCGTGGTTGCGGGCCGAGGGGCTCACCGCTGCTCTGGTGGAGAGAGTGGAGAGGAAGAAGAAGAAGAAGAAGAAGAAGAAGTTTGCTTCTGGTGACGTATTGGGATCCGACAGTGTAAGGTGTCGAGAATCGTGCGTGGTCCTCGGACTTAGAACGTCCGCCGTTCCCTCCACTTAAAACATCAGCACAATCCGCCACTGGCCAGACCCATCCAGAGGAGCAGACCGTCCGAACGTTTAGCGGTCAAGATTGTGAGCCTCCAACATACTTGTAAGACGCGCCGCACAGGTGTCTGCAGAGTATGACAACATGAGAGACCCCGTGCCGGCCTCGTGCGCCGGAGCTCTCTGGCGGTCTGAGCCGTGCAGGTGTCAGGAACAGGACGCGAGACACCGACTTGTAGCGGGCGACGTGGTGGCGAGGAAAGATGAGGCGAGTTTCCAGACTCGATGCCATGACGACAGGACTGATAGAAGTACAGACCGCGGTACTCGAGCGGTACCTGACCCCCCACGAGCCGACCTTGTCTGGCCCCAACCGCAGGACCCTGGGTAATATTACTCGGCAAGGAATCCCTCCCCAGAGATACCCTCGATGCGCAACAATACCTGCTTCCTCCGGGGGCGAAAGTGGGCACAACCCCTCGGACGAGCGAAGCAAATAGGTCTAGCGGCAGGGTGGTCATGGCGTCGACCGGGGGTGGTGCACCGTCGTGCCAAGAGCCGTTTTGCACACTTGCGGCGGTGGGGACGACCGGGCTTAAGCTGCTTCCAGAATGGTTTCGCAGTCATCTCCCGCGGGTTTGGCCTGGTGATCGCGCCAAGCTGGCAGAGCACGGGCGCTTTCATTTCGTCCGAGACTCATGGGGGGATCCTTTCGGGGCTGCGCCGTAAGACGGCCAATCCGATTTCTGTAGCTGTGGTAGTCCACGGACTAAGCTCGTAGGGAGTAGGGATCTCCAGTCCTAGGATCGTGCTAGAAGTCGTGGAGAAGGTACCTGGCGCGAGTTCTTGCGGAAACGGGCAGCTATCCGCACTTGAGGAAGACCCATGCCCACCACCAGCAGGCGGCCCGCTTGGCGACCCGCCAGCCGAACCTGGTCCTTTCGTCCCTTGTCCAGGCCCGTGAGCGCCGCTAAATTACCCTCCTCGGCACGGGGCGACTAGCACATAATAGCACGGGGATATTATTGTCTTGCACCGGGTCTCTTTCTGGACTTTTTCCTCGCTCCCATTTCCTGGACCCCTCCGATACATTCGCCCCCCCGTCTCGGCCCGTTTGTTCCCAGCGCATTGGAGCTTCAGTGCGCTTTCTGGGACCCAGACGCAGACCCCCCTCTTTTCCTTCTCCGTTCCAGTCCCTTGCATCCTGGTCTCCCGTGTTTCGATCTGTTATCCCCATCTCACTCGCGTCTCCTGTCAATCCTTCCCCTTCTCATCCGCCGCTCAGCTGTCGATACATTCGCTTCACCGACGAACGCAGCAACTCGCCGAATTCCAGGGCGCCGCGCTACAATCCGCCCCTCGACGACCCCGAGTCCGCACACGCATTGTAGCCGCCCAGTCGTGATGCGCGGACCCCTCGAACACGAGCCCCGTCCCTGATCCCGAAACCAGCGGGCGCCCAAACCAGCACCTCACCAGCAAGCGAAACCCCGGGCCAATCCGCCATGGACTCTCTCGACGGCTTCCTCATGGTCCCGCCGGACAGGGGCCAGATCCTCGGCCGAGCAGTGTGGAAGGTACGGAGATTCCTGGTCGAAGAACGAGCCGCGCGGCATTAACTGACACCTTTGGCGTGTAGTCCCGGTACGTCGTGGTTGGTCGCCGCGGGGCGAGGGAGCAGAATCACATGTCGAAGAGGCCGCAGCCCAGCCGGACGACGTCCCAGAACGCCAAGTTAAGGGCGTCGGTCCACTCGGGCGAGTATACCCTTGCGATATACAAGTCCAAGGTGCGTCCTTACGCCCCTACGCGCAATGTATGCCCGGCGGCTCATCCACTAACCCCTCGAGCAGGACGACTACGAGCCCTCGTACCAGTATCCCGTCAGCACCATCAGCGACTGCCAGGTCCAGCAGATCGCCCACCGGAAACAGGGCCCCGTCCTCCCGACCCTCGTCATCAGCATAGCCGATAAGGAGAAGAAGCGGCGCTCGAGCCGCGCCGCGGGCTTCATGCCGACCAAGGAGTCCACCACGACGACGCTGTGGTTCCGCACGCCGCCCGACGACCACCACCGCAGCCTGCACGACTGGCGCCAGTTCATCCTCGCGCGGAAGCTGCCCATAAGCCCCGAGAGCCCCGCGTCCCCGACCTTTACGAACCCGTTTTCGGGCCGGGGTAAGGAGGCGGCGGGTGATGTGCAGCGGTCCTACAAGGGGGCCTACGCCCGCGACCGCGACGCGCCCGGGATATCAACCTCGGAGTCGCACAGCCTCCGCTCGAAATGCAGCGACATCTCGTCGCCCACCAGCGCCGCGCACCCCGCCTTCCCGCACAGATCCATCCCGGGCCAGAACTACACCACCCTCCTCCCGACCGACATCCCCGCGGACCTCCCCTCGCCCGCAACGTCCGGCAGCGACGAGGGCGCGCAGGCCCGCTCCGCGTCCATCAGCTCCCCGCGAATGGCAATGGAGCGCCCGGACCGCCGCCACGCGTCCGTCAGCGCCGGCGCGCTGTCGCCCGTCTCGCGCGAGACCATCCTCGACCGCGCGTTCCAGATGCGCTGTATACCCGGCTCCGAGCGCGCGGTTCCGGGGGAGGAAAAGCTTAGCTCTCTGGCGCGGTTCGACGCGCTGATGCGGGAGAGCGAGGCGAGGAGGCTGAAGAGGGTGGCGGAGGAGAGGGCGGAGCGCCAGGCGAGGAGGAGGGAGGAGCACAGTTCTGGGGAGTCGACGAGCGAGGAGAGCGAGGATGAGTCGGAGGACAGCGACGAGTACTACCTCGAGCAGGAGCGCGTTCGGTCGCGGAGACAGACGCTCATCCCGCCCGCTACGCAGCGCGCACTGGAGTTCATCACCGGACGGAATGATAGACCGAATTCGCCGCGGACTCCCCGCCGCGCGACGCTAGATTACGACGTCGATGCGTTCCCCATGCCGCCGGGCACACCCGCGTTCAGGCCGCATACGAGCCACGGCGCGAAGAGGCCTACCATGGCGCAGAGGACGCAGAGCCAGCCGCACCTTGCGCCGCTGCACGCCCGGGCGCCGCCTCCCCTCCCCACGCGGGTAGTCGAGGACGACGAGGAGGGCGCGGGGGCGGCGCCGGTACGGCCTGGGGTTGGGCCGAAGAGGGTTAGTTTCACGGAGTTTGCGAGGAGGTTGTCGAGCGAGAGTAGTCTGTTGGTCATGCAGGGGGGTGGGAGTAGGGACGGTAGTCGGCGGGGGAGTAGTGAGTTGGAGTATCAGCCTGTGCCGCCACTGCCGCGGGGGAGCGTGCCCCGGGGAGGAGGTGCGGGAGAGGTGAGGCGAGAGGAGGAGAAGAGGTGTGGGTGGCGCGGGAGCGTCGGCGTCATCGGGATGGAGGGGGGATTCTTCTGAAGTGGCCTTGTTTCCGGTATGATGGATGCCGATGTTGGGGACGTGCGTTCTTGGTGTGCGGAGTACCGATGTTGGCTGGGAGTTTTCCCCGCCTGTTGGTTCCTTTTGTCGCTTGTTGGTTATGATGCCATGATGGATGATTGAGGTCATTTTTCGGCGTTTTGATATCCCTCCCCTTTTTTATTGTTCTTGCAGAGTTGCAAGGTTCTTCATGGAACTCGATGTCCATGGTTTTTCTCTTTCTTTCTAGGAGGTCTTGGGGTTTTGGTGGTTTAGTGGGTGATGAACGGGACGGACATTGGATGGTACATATGGTGGTAATGAAGGGGAATGCTGGGAATGTTAGATGGGACTTGTATATGTAATTTATGGAGGGATGTGAATTGAGGAACAGATGGGAAAAGGGAGTGATGGATTTGGGATGTTTGGGTGCTTGAGATGTACGATGGCGAAGTGTAAGTGCATATAGAGAAGAAATACAGATATGCCACAAAGATTTGAACTTTACGGGAACCTCATGAAGATAAGAGTCAAGTCTTAGCAACACTCAGTGGGCGTCGAACAGAGCCTTGAGAATTCAGACTGGCGTGGATAATACGGACGAAGAAGCAAAAGTCGAGCCCGAATTCCCAGCTGTGAATGTCGAGACCCCGGCCGGGACTAACATGACACCCCGGCATCCACCGTCCACTCACATCCCTTTAACCCCTCTCTTCCCCGTAACCTCCCCAGACGCGCTCATCACACCCCCACAGACTACCCATGCCTCCTCCTTTCCCGCCCAACGATTCCTTCAACCCCCCAACCTCACGCAACAATAAAGTCCTCCACAATGGCACTCCCATCCGCGATGCCCGCCAGCTGTGCGGCCGAGCACTGGCCCCCCGCAAGCGGCGGGTTCATGACGTAGCAGAACATGCTACCCGCGTTGCCCTGCGGGCTGTCCGTCACGTTGCGGACGGAGGAGGGGCCGGTAGTGGAGTAGGAGGGGTTGGAGGCGGATGCGGGGGCGGAGCCCGTGGGGATGTCCTTGTTCTTGTGGGCGCGGGTGAAGAGGGCGTGGGAAGCTTTGGGGGTGTAGTAGGGGACTTTGCTCCTGTTAGTCTACGCTGGTTTTTGTGAGGGGTCAAGGAGGGAGGATGGCGAAGGAGTGAGAAGGGGACGGGGAGCGAGAAGACAGGAGTGGGAAAGGCAGAAGGGGATGGTGAAAGGGAGAGGGGATAGGGGGCGAACATACCCTCGTGCCCAGCCTGGAACACCCGCGTAAACGAGAGAAGACCCGCCTGCCGCGTCTTGCCCGCCACGTCGCCGTCCACCACGAAGTCGGCGTACCCCGCGTCGCCAAAGTCGTCGCTGTCGTCGAAGGGGATCTGCAGGCTGAGGGCCTCACCGCCGAACCCTGGTCTGGTCAGTACGTCCGTCCGGGAAACGCAATGGGGAGTGGAAGTGGTATGGAAGACTCACAGTTGGCGGTAAAGTCCCTGTCTCCGTGGGCGAGCGTCACGGGGACGCCCTGGTCTAGGAGTTCGCCTAGCTGCAGGCGGAAGTCCTTGCGGAGGTAGTCGCCCGAGCTTGCGTACGCTGCGGATAAGTTAAATCACCACAACCAGCATACCGAGTGTTTCTCGGCGGGGGGCGGGGGGCGGGGGGTGGTCTCACAGATTAGGGTGTCCGGGTTCAGGTATGTGTAGTTCACGCCCTTTCCACCCGCGATATCAACACCCAGCTTCTTCTGCACCGACTCGCGGTTCAGGAACCCATGGGCGTACGGTACCGGGAACTGCGTCCCACTATCCTGGGTGATGTCAAAGTTGTTGAGCCCCGAGTATTGCAGGAACGGGCCGTAAACCTCGGTCGAGCAAGCGTCCGTCGCCATCCCGCACGCGTACTGCACAGCCAGGACCGTCCCCGTGTTATCCGGGTCCAGCTGGACCGCCAGATCCTGGCACTCGATCGCCTGGTCCTTGCACCCGCCCGGCTTCTCGAAGGCCTCGGCCGCGTCGTCGGCCACGGACTGGGGGTACGCTTCGATGCCGTACGTGTTTTCCCGTGCAAACTCGGGGAAGGACTCGCCCTGGACGAGGAAGTCGACGACGCCGTTGAAGATGCCGATGTTGGAGATGCCGATTGCGCGCTCGGACCTGGCGGGTGACTTGTTGAGGAAGTGGGATGCGATGCCGGGGGCCCAGTGGCCGCCGCTGCAAGCCCCGTGTTAGTCGTGGCCTCCACGTAACAGTTGTAAGCTGAAAGCGGCGAGGTAGGGAGAACTTACTAGGACTGCGACCAGATGGAAATCTTGTCCCGGCGGTAGTCCTTGAACTTCTTCTCCGCCATCCACACCTGCATAAAGTCCCACACGGCCTCGGCGGCGGCGGCTGTCGTAACGGGCATCCTGGACGGGTCGCCGGACCCAAAGGTCCCGTTCATGAAAATCATATCTTCGGTTACCTCGGTGGGGTTGAGTGCGCCGGTGAGCTGGGGAAGTCAGCAACGTGCTCTCCCGTGTTCCTCATCCCCTCCCCCTTGGCTTCTCCCCGCCGGCCTCGTCGCCCTCATTTCCCCCCTCACCAACTCCCTACCGCTCCGCAGCTATAGAAGAGGGCGGATAGACTCACAAGCTCTAGGCGCCCCGGCGTCGCCGTGTCATAGCTGAAGCCCGCCTGCACGGGCTGGTCAATGTACAGCATGTTGGAGTGCGTGTTCCACGACCACTCGTTCACCTCGGTCGTCGCCGAGTCGTCGAGGACCCTGCATGGTCCGTTCCCGCCGAGGACCTGCGAGTTGCCGTCGTCAGCAGGCTACGGCTGTTTCTCAAACGGGGGTGGTTGGTTGTGGTTACACGGGCCGGGAGGGGCTGGTGGGTGGCGGGGAGGGGAAGACCAGAGACGAGGAGAGAGGGAGGGGCTAGAGAAAGGAGGGAGAGAATGTCGACACGGGATGGGTGGAAGGAGGAAGAGGGAGGGGGGAACTCACTTGGGATGTCGAGCCCATACCAGGCCCGCCCTGGAGCCAGACCGTCAAGGGCGCGCTCTTGGGCTTGCTTCTCGCCTCAAAGAACCAGAAGAAGATGTTCTGCTCGTATGGCGCGTACTGCGAGCCGGCGGGGAGGCGGACGTACCCGGCATACGACTTTACGTTCTTGGTCGTCTCGCAGAAGCCCTTGGTCTGTTTGGTGTTAGCGGCGGGCTCGGACAGTTTGGGACGAGGGACAGAGTGGAAGGCAGAAACAGGGGAGACGGAGGGAGGAGGGAGGAGGGGTGGAAGTTGGGTTGGAAGAGACATACCTCTTTGTACGAGACCGTCGCCTTTGCAGTCTTGCCCGACGGCTTCGCCGCGATGCCCACCGCGAGCCAGAGGAGCGAGAAGAGCACGCCCAGCAGGGCCCTCGGATCCATCTTGGTGTTCATGACGCCTCACCAGGGTGGTAGGTTTGACTTGGAATCGGAAGAAGCGCTTGACACTGAATTTTACAGACTTAAGCCCTGTTCTCCACAGGCTTCTGCTTCGATGTCTTGGTTTCCGGATAGACTGAGGGAAAAGGGGGAGGATCGCGGGATTCCTTTATACTTTTTCCGTCTCCTCGAGAAATGTGACGCCCTTCTTTCTACGTGCAATATGTATGTATCCCCATTGACCCCATATAATACCAATTGGAAGCCCAAAACTCGCCATGTTGGCTCCGCCGCCGCATCATCTCACCCCGCTCATCCCAACTTGCACCGCGTATCAAAGACTCTCATCGCGAACCTCAGCCCTCAAAACACCGGACGACGCAACCTCCTTGCATCCAGACGAACCCCAATGTAAAATCCCCCACTCGCACTCCCACCCGCCAGCCGAGAGCTGCTGTCCCAACCCGCCGGTTCAGCGGCCGCGCGACGTTCTAGAAACGGGGGGAGTGGGGAGGGCGGTCGACTTCCGGATCGGGTGCTCAATAGCGGCCCCACTTATTGACGCGAGATAACTTTTAACACCTCTAATTCCGATAGTTCTCTTCCCGGCGGGGGTTGGAGGCCGCTTGTTAGCGGTAGTGATGACGGGACCCCTGTCCCTCTTTCGTCTCTTTTCTAGAATGTTTCTTTTTCTTTGGGGGGGGGGGAGAGGACAGGGAAGGGGACCGGGGAGGGCCCCGGGTATGCTGTGTAAGTGGCGTTCACCACGGAGAAAGGGGGGGATCGGGAAACGAGGAGGGCGTCAGGCGTCCGGCGTTGGAAAAAGCGAGGTTGTGAGACTCGAGATTCCGGGGACGCGTCCGCAGTGCCGGTGCGGCTCCCCCTCCCCTTTCCCCCCTTCTCGTCTTCTTCCTTTTTTTCGCGGTTGGAACCCGAGCCGAGAGGCGCGTGAGACCGGCCCGAGGACCTGCTGACCCCCTTCCTCCCGACTCCACGTCGCATCACATATCAGACGTCTCGATGCACCTGCATCCTGTATGTTGGCCACGGCATTCCCGGCGCAGACTTCGACTCGTCTCTTTCCGGAGGCCCTTCTTGCTTCCTACTTCATTAGTTCGGGCGGCTGGACAAAAGACGGGCCGGCCAACACATACACATACACACACACACACACACACACACACAACACACCGGGCATACCAGCCCGGAATAACAACCCGAAAAGCAACCCCTCCACCCAGGAGTGAAGCCCCGCTCTTGGCTTGTTGGATATGATTTATTGCGTCTTTGCCTTTTTCCACTTACAGTATGTCCATATGTCCCTGCGGGTATGATTCTTCTCCTTCCCCCCTCCTCCCCTTACAACCCCTTTGACCGCCTCGCACTTCTACATCAGAACCGACACTCCACATCATAAACTCATGCCCCATCCCAATATTCCCCACCCCAGCCAGGGAACCCCTCCCAATATCACATCTTGGCCCAGCCCGGCGGGGTCCCACCTCGCCGTCCCGCTGCCGCCCCGGAACTCCTTGCATCACTAGATTCCCAAAGCAACACCGCCCCCATTACGCCAGCATCCGCGAGAGCACCTGCTTCTCCTCGTCCGCAAGCCTCTGCTCAATGAACCCAAACACCGCCCCGCCGTGCCTCGTGTTCGCCTCCTTCATGTACGCCGCGACCCACTCCACCACGTTGGTCACCTCGGGGAAGTCGTCCCTCGCCGCCGGCTTGCACGTGTTGAGCATCGTAAACGTCAGCCCGAACCCAATGTCGTCCACGTCCGCCTCGGCAATGATCTCGTCACCCGTGCCTCCGGACACCGTCGGCGGGTTCGCCAACAGCATGAGCAGCTTCTTGCACGTGTTGGCCCACCCCTTCTGGAACTCCTGCGCGAACGCCTTGGAGTCGCAGAGCGTCTTGGTGTACGAGATGACGGCCAGCTTGCGGTCCACCGGCCGCGCCAGCTTGTCCGTCTCCACGAGCACGATGGCAGGGTACACCTGCTTGAAGAGGCCCGCCTGCAGCGCGTCGGCGTGCTTGATGAAGTAGTCCGTGCCGTAACCCACCTCCGTCCGCGCCGAGACCAGGTGGTAGAGGCGCGCAAACTTGAGCTTCAGCGACTCCGCGGGCTTGTCCTGCAGCTTCTTGAAGACTAGCTCGAGGACCGTCCCAAAGTAGGGGTCGAGGGTGGCACTGTGCACGCGTTAGCCAAGATTCCACCTATACGTTCGTTGAGGGGCTACTTACCCTTCCAAAGACAGGATGATCGACTCGAGGAGATCGAACGCGTACAGCTCCGACTTCCTGCTGGCAAGCAGCATCTGGAAGATGCCCAGAATCTGCTTAATCTTCTCGTCGCCAAGCAGGCCCTTGGACGCCCGGGGAATTAGTGCCGCCAGCAGCCTAGTCAGTGCGGGCACGTTCCCCCTAACCTCCCACATGGGCGGGTTCAGTACCGGGTCCAGGAGGGCGCCAAAGTTGGCCGAGATGGAGTCCGCCGGGCTCGACTCGAGGAGCTGCGCGAGAACCTGCAGCACGTATTGCATGAACTCGGTGACATCCTCCGTAAAGATGAGCTGGATCGGCTCCCACAGCTTCGCGTTGAGGACATCGGCCTTGCTCGCCGAGCAGTACCTCACGAGGGCGCCAAGCGCCTCAAAGTGGTAGTAGTAGAACCTCGGGTTGCTGGGGTTCTGCTTCATAATGTTGGTGATGGCAATCAGGTGCTGCAGAACGCCATCGAGGATCGCCGCAGCCCCGTCCTTGATGACGATTAGTATCCTCATCACACACCTCATCAGGAACTCGTTCTCCTGAAGCTTCGCGGGCGAAGACTCCTTCTCGATGAGGACGAATAGCCTCTCGAGAAGCTCGTTCGCGAAGCTCTCGACGTCACTGCGCGTGAATACCTGCACACCGTTGTCGTCCGTCAGGAAGAGCAGGCGCTCCACGGCGATGGCGGCGTACGTGTAGATGACGTAGTTGCTCGAGCCAATGTTCTTCACGAGGTGCGGGAACGCATCCCTCCACTGGTCCTTGGAGAGCTGGCTGCGGAACGTGTGGAGGTACTTGATGGCGTCCACCTTGGCGATGGGCTCCACTCCTTCGTCCGCCATGAGATCCGCGGCGATGTGCTGCTGGAAGAACTCCACCACGTTCACCAGGGGGTTCACCGTCTTCACTCCCTGCGCGGCGGTGACGGATCCCTTCGCCGCGATAGAGATGAAGAGGTAGATGGCCGTGTCCTTCGCCTTCCAGTCGGTCTTGCCCTGGGCGAGGTAGTGGTTGATGTACCTCGACACGACGCTGGTAACGAGGCTCTCAAACTTCTCCTGAAGCTTCCGGAGGAAGTCCGTGGCAGAGCGCCTCCTCGAGTCCGTGTCCGACCCTTCCAAGTCCCGGCGAATAAACTCGATAGGCTCATCCTCGAATAGCTCGATGTCGGACTCTCGTAGGGTGACGTTGGAAAGAATGACCTTCTCCACGATCTGAGAGAGCGTCTCCTCGTTGTTGAAGTTGTTCGAGTGCTCCCGAGTCGACGCAACCGCCGTCAAGAAGTGTAGCGCCTTGCTCACGATGTTGTCGTACCTCGTCTCCGGGCCAATGTTGGAGAGGAGACCCCAGACGTTCGTGATGAAGGGCCCGCAATACTTCGAGAAGTCTTCGTCGTACTTGATGGTGTAGAGCTCCAACGCCTCGCAGATATCCGCCTTGACCGTGTCGAGAATCGAAACTTCGGTGTCATCGTCGGTGTCGAGGAGGGGACTCGTGTAGCTCAGGTACTTGTGCAGGAGCTCGCAGAGGCTGGGGAGGTTCTCTTCGAAGATGGGAGGCACGTCGTGGAAGGACATGTCGACGAAGATCTTGATTAGGAGGCTCAGTGTTTCGAACCACCCCTTCAGAGCCTCCTTGTTCGAGGCGTTGGCCGCGATCTGGCCGTCGGTGGTCTGCAGGCAGACCGTTAGCGTGTCACGTCGAATCAGGCAGGGACTAGGACACCTACCATTAGGAGTTGGAGGAATGGCTGGCCGAAAGTGGTGATGACGTGGTTGATCTCGGTGTACAGCTCGTCGGTGCGGAAGAGCGGCCGCCACCGCGCAAAGATGGAGTGGGCGACTTCGAGAACGCCGACGTTGACCTTGGGGTCTGACGCCGAGAAGCGGCCAACAAGGTCCTGTGTTAGGGTGTCCCACCTCTCCCAGAAGTCCGAGTCGGCGATGATGCTGATAGCCTCGCCAAGCTGGCTCTGAATGGCCGGGGGGCAGGAAATCATGAGGCCGATAAGCTGCTGCTTGATCGTCGTGACCTCATCCAGAGGCAGTTTGTAGTTTCCATCCTCGTTCTGGCCGCCTGTTAGCGAGCGAGCATGGCGCGTGGAGATGATGGGGGCTTCTACGCACAACGTAATTGTTCCTGATAAAGTTCTTGAATGCGAGAGCCGCAGAAAGACGGGTCTTCGCCGGGAGGGTTTCGGACGCGACGATGTTGAGTAGCGCGAGGGAGTATTGCGGTTTCGTCTGCTCGGCCTTCAGCGCCGTCTCAGCTACGCCCCTTGTTAGCATTGGAATGTCGCGCGCGTCGGGCTTGGGGAAAGCATACCCTGGCGGTGCTGGGTGGGATCGAGAGTCGCATCCAGGAGCTGCGCGATGGCTCCAATGTTCGACGTCATCTTGGTTCCCTGGTATCTGAGCTGATTTGGTGATGAACGGAGCTCCGGAGATGGTGTTTGCTCGAGGTTCTATTTTTTTCCAGGCAGAGATGCCGTCGTGTGTTGAATGGTTGCGGGGGTTACAGGATGTCAAGCTATCTGCCCCGCGCTTGGCTATCAGGTGGTGACTAGTGGGGACAAGTGGCAGGAGAGGAAGGGATTTCCGCGAAGGATTCGCCTCCTTGCGGGGAGTCCGTTCTTCCGAGAAACAACAAGCACCGGGAATCTATATGTGCCGCTTCACGGGTGTGAGTATCCTTTGGAATGATTGGGAATACACGTCATTATCCTGTTGACTACTTAGACTTTGTACAGTCGGTTTGACTCGGACAATGTGTTGCAATTGTAGCTGATGGGAGTTCTCGCTATCGAATCGCGAATGCTAGGCGGAGCCAACCCAGACGACTTCCATCCGTGCTTCGAAGAGTAAGAAACAGACCCCCCGGTAGATCCGCGGATGGACAAGAGCAAGCCCTCGACCTGCCTTATAAACACAGTGGACTTGTCACCCTTCAGCCGCCGGAGCTGTTGCACCATCAAATGCTCGAGTGGAGACGAGATGTCACTGTTGGCGAGCCGTGGTCTCGGCTCTCGGCTCTCAGACCGCTCGATTTGACAAGGCTCGCTATTACACTTATGAGCCTACGTAGGCGGTCCGCGCTCTGCATGGATGATCTAGACCATGCTTCCATTGACACGACCTTGCCGATCGGTCTCGGACCATCAAATTAGCTCACGGTCCAGAGCCTGTCCTGCCGTGGAGTACGGATCTAAAGCCGGGGTAAAGGTGCGGACTGGCCGATCTGCACTGTGGTGTTCCTTGGCGGCGATGGGGTTCTCTTCAAAGCCGCATTGTTCTGGCGGGTCGCAGAGGATCTCGGAAAGCTTCTTGACGCTCATCCTGGAGGAAACATGGAGATGAGAGGCATCTGCGTATCGCGTTTGCTTCCATTCAAGGTCGGGCTCGGCCTGAAAGACTCTTACGTCAGGTGGGCCCATGAGGTTGCGTCGCACCTCTGTACTGGGTACTTCTTTGATCATATTCGTCACCGGGAACAATAGCAATCACACAGTCGGGATCAAGTATCCGTACATGTACGTGAAAAGCTGCAGGCACAGGTGGTCGGCGAAGGAACAGGACGCCTGACGGGACTGCAGAACGGCGTGCATGCAGGAACTCGAAGTCTTGAGCAGCCCGTGATGATTCAAAGGCCCTGAAAATTTCTACGTTTTTATCCTCGCCAATAATATCAAGATCTTCGGCATTTCCCCCCTCCTCGATACCGACCAGCGAATCCGTTGAAAATATCCAGACCCCTCGCCAAACTGGACCCTTCAGCGAGCGTCCAGTCCCACTCTCGACTCCCACCACCTCCTCGCCCCATGAGCTTCATCCCGTCACGATCGGACTCGGCTTCTGCGCACCGCGACCCTTCCAGATCCAGCTGGACCCTTGAGTGACAGAGCACCCCGCGGGGATCTCGCTACCGGGGCGGACGCCACCGTGGGATCGCACCCGATATTCGCCCTGCCTGCACCGAGCCGAGGTGCATCTTGATGGGCGTTCCCTAGCCCCCGAACCTCCCAAGACGCCCCGCGCGCGACCCATATGTGAGACAGCGGAACGAAAAAGGCTCCTGGCACGTACGACGTACTGCCGTGCAGACCACTCCTGAGTGCCTCAAGGTATGTTTGGATTGGTGTCTCGGCTCTGTCGCCATCCCTCCCACCGGGAATCTCCCTGCTCGACGCCTGCCCTTGCTTGCTGTGCGCCCGTGTATGCGGTGCGACTTCGCCTTCCCGCCATCGGCCTGCTTGACTGCTGGCTCGGGTTGCGCAGGGTGCATCAGTCAACTCCCCCCACGCCATGCCCAAAGTCCTACCTATGCCCCGTGGCTCTGCTTCCTCGTCCCCCCTTCAGATGCGACCACTTCCGGCTCTAAGGCCATGAATTGGCTCCGTACGCTGACATGTTTCGACGGCTAGCTTCTATAGGGCAGCAGGACCCCCACACTCGAGACGACCTTCTCATGCCCTCGCCTTCAAGAGATGCGCCGCCGTCCCCGGATTCGAGCCGCCCTAGGGGCCTCGCGAGCGTCTTCAAGGGCCTGACGAGCTCGAAGCAGTCCAAGTCGCGACCGCCCCTGGCCCCGCAGCTACACTCCACGTCCGCTTCTTCGTTCATCCCGCCGCCTCTCGGACCGGTCAATGTCAGCTCTACGAGCCCACGGGCCCTCCCCCCAAGCCACATGGTGTCCTTCGAACTGCTCCGAGATGGGTCAGATAGCGAGCGCATCGCTGCAGCCGCCACGCTCCGACAAGTCATTTCCGAAAGCCCTCTAAGCCCCGTCCTGGACATATGGTACGCCGCCAAGGATATGATCGAGCCGGGCAAGCCCAGCCCCACACGGACCGCGGGCTGGGAGCTCCTGACCGAGTGCCTGAAGCATGCGTCGTCCACCGACCTCGAGAGGAAAGAATATTTTCAGACCCTAACAGGCACGACAAACTCGGAGGACTTCCACCTCGAACTCGCGGCCCTCGCTGATCTGACCAGGAATGGGCGGGTTCTCTCTGGTTTCGACTACGAGATCCTCCCACTCGTGAGCAATTGGCTCCACAAGGTATGCCGGGAGAGGAAATTCAGACACGATAACCCGCCGCCCAAGGGAGCGGCGAAACCTCCGGTCTCTGCAGAGGAGAGGAATCTCGCCCGGATTTTCGCCTTCACCGTCGATGTCATCAAGTTCAGCTCCAACGTGGCGGATGAGGCGTCCATCAGCAACCTGATCGACGGTCTTCTGGGCCTGTGCATGAGCACTAGCGTGCGGGACGAACTACGGTCGTGCATCTCTGTTCTTAACGCCATCATAACATTCGCCTCGATCCCCTCGGCGAAGCTCAAGGACTGCGTCCAGGTGCTCAGCTCCATCTACTGCCTGGTCCCGCCCCTTCAAAAGGATGCGTGGAACACCCTCTCCATATTTTGTAGGTCGCACAACGGCCAGAGCACCGTGAGGATACTGCTCGACATCCTGCGGAATGGGCCGCCGGAAGGGACGGCAGAGATGGCACTCAATAGGGACGTCCGAGGCGCCCTCTGTGTCCTCCGCAAACTGCTCTCGAAGAGCACCGAGAAGGGCTACCCGACGGTCCCATTTGCCCTGCTCATAGATGGCCTCGCCGCCACTGTAAGGGTGACGAACTCGATCAAGGCCCACGCCGAGATACTAAGGTTGATAAATCTGCTGTTCGACTCTGGCAATGGCGCGCTGCACCAGATCGCCGTGGACGAGGATTGGACCGCTGTCCTGGAGGTGGCGTCCCAATGCTCTAAGCGGGCAACGATCCCCGCCTTCATATTTGACTCCCAAGCCGTCACGCGCAGCTTCCAGTCGCCCTCGTCGTCAGCGTCCTCGATGTCGGGCGTGAGTGCGAGAGACGAGCAGGATAAGCCGGACGAGGTCATCGGATCAGAAATCCTCCGTCTCATCACCCGTCTTGAGACTCTCATGGCCCGGGCCGGGGCTCAGCAGTTCATCCCTAGGCAGACAGTAGTTGGGTTCTTCACGAGGGTTCACCGTATCCTCCCAGACTCGACCGCCTGTGTTGTGCTAGACTACTTCCAGGAGTTTCGCTGCTGCTCGCCGTCGGATACCGAATGGGAGGATAATCTGCGGCTTGTCCTCAAGGCGTTCTTCGCCGATAGTGGCCGCTCGTCTTCCACCCGTGTCCGCGCGCTGCATACCATCATGGACGCCTATGAGATCATGGACCTGGTCCACGGCGGGTCCCACAAGTTCGTGACAGAACTTGTCACCAAGGTGCTCGAGGACGTGTCCAAAGAGACCGACGTGCAGGTGTTGGATGCCGTGGTCCGTCTGATGGTCTCTGTCGCTACCACGTCTGATATGAAACTCTTCGATTACATCGTGGATACGCTACGGGACATCGTTATTGGAGAGAGGCTTAAATCGCCAATATCCCCCATGTCAACGCATTCTCCCGGATCCCCGACAAGCGCGGCCAAACCGGACGTGAGGCCGAGCCAGTCGGCATCGAATGTGGTCACCGCCGGGTATGCGAAGCTGTTCATGTGCCTGATGGACACCGACAGCGAAAAGAGCACGAAGATGTACAACTTCCTCGTTGGCTTCGCAAAGTCCTCTCACTGCGAGACTGACGCACGCCTGACGGCCATGAAGCTGCTCTTCCGCCTGCGCAGCGACTGGGCTAATCGGATATTTGTGACGAACGACCTCGAGATCGACTCACTCGCGGCGCTTCTGTGCAGGACCAAGGCATCCCTTGTCCGGAGGCAGACGGAGAGTGCGGCGCAGTCTGCGCGTCACTCTCGCGGGGAGCATGGCGGCGGGGTGACCTCGCGCACCTCGAGGGGCTTATCCATCTCGCAGTCTCAGCACCAGGAACGAGGTGTCCCCATGCGTACGGCGAGCAACGCGACGCACCCGACGGTAAACCAAGCCCACCACCAGCTGTGGGCTCTCCCGGACTCGCATGTCCTGCCTACAGATGCGTCTTCGTCCGTCAGCCCGCTGCTCGTCTCTTATGTTGACAAGGATAAGACTGAGGAGGATGACGGCGGCACTGGGCCGACAACTCTGAACCTCGCTAGATGGCTGGATACGCTCATCTATCTGTTTCAACATGGATGTGACTGGGAAGTCTACAGCTACATCCTCGTGCACCTCCCATCACAACTGAGCAACCACTCGATATTCCGGAGCGCTATCCCTCAGGTGCAGGAGCTCAGGAAGGTGCTTTGCGAACAGATCCAGAAGAGCAGTTTCGCAGACCCTCCGTTCGCTAGCGGCCTGCGCAAGGCTGATATTGCCATCTGCCTCCTCCACAGCCTCACCATGATCCTGAGCTACCATCGAGAATTCCAGAAGCAAGACGAGGACGAGATCGTCCGGACGTTTGTATTCGCGATGGGCGCCTACGAACGGAGCGCGAGGACGTGCATTCACGCGCTGTCAATCTGCTGCCACGAGCTGCCTCTCTCGACGAACAAGGCCCTGGTGCAGATGCTCGAGAAGATGGCCCAGATCATCACGCAACCCCAGGTGGCGATGCACATCCTGGAGTTCCTCTCGGCTCTCTGCCGCATGCAGCACCTGTACGTCAACTTCCGAGAGGAGGAATACCGCATCGTGTTCGGCATCGCCTTTAGATATCTCCAGTACGTCAGGGATAAGAAAAAGGCGCACCGTCAGAGCTCGGTCCATGCTCCCACAGAGTCTCAGACGTCGGGCGCGGGCTCGTCGGCCAGTACTGTGGTGCCGGAGGCTAGCGGTTCCCGTCCCACCGCGGCGGACGATCTCCCTCAATACGTCTATACCCTGGCGTACCATGTCATTACGTACTGGTTCCTGGCGCTCAAACTTCCCGACCGTGCGAGCCACGTCGGATGGATCGCGAGGAATCTGTTCACGGACGTCGACAGCGCGCACGGGGAGGAGCAGGCAATCATCACAATGGACTTCCTACGTAGGGTGGCGTTCTCAGACGCGGGCGAGTCGGCCGAGGATGCCCTCTTCACCCCGGATAGGTTCGGGGAGATTGTAACCCGGCAGTGGCTGATCACCAACAGCATCATCACCATCAAACAGGCTACAGGGTCCGGCTGGGCGCAGATCACCAAGCGGCAGCCGTCGGGCACGTCGTCGTACATGGTCCGGGAGATGTTCCAGCCGCCGCCGCACCACCAGATAGGAAACCTCGACACGACGTCCAGGGAGGTCGGGGGCAACAACGGGATCGGCGGCAGCAACCACGTGCTGCCGAGCCAGCTCCTGGTGCAGCTGCTGACGCCGTCGCCGCAGACGGTCGAGGCGTTCAAGCCGGTGCTCCTCCCGGACGAGGACCACGTCAAGAGGGCGGTCCGCCTCTTCGACATGACGTCCACGGTGGACGGCCACAAGGTCGGGGTGATCTACGTGGGGGAGGGCCAGGAGAACGAGGCGGAGATTCTGGCCAACGTGTCGGGGAGCGCCGACTACATCGAGTTCCTCAACGGGCTGGGGTCCCTCACGAAGCTGCGGGGTGCGACCTTCAACACGCAGGGCCTGGACAGGGAGTACGGGTCAGACGGGGACCACACGTTCTGCTGGCGCGACCGGGTCAGCGAGGTTGTGTTCCACGTTACGACGCAGATGCCGACGAACCTGGTGCGGGACCCGCAATGCAACAACAAGAAGAAGCACATCGGCAATGACTACGTGAACATCATTTTTAATGACTCGGGCCTGCCGTTCCGCTTCGACACATTCGCCAGCGACTTCAACTACGTAAACATCGTCATCACGCCCGAGTCTCGCGCCACGTTCCTGGCGAGCAGGGAGCGCATTCGCGATGGGTCTTATAGTCCGTTCTATCGGGTGAAGGTCACAAGCAAGGCGGGGTTCCCCGAGATCTCGCCGGCGTCGGAGACGAAGATGGTTAGTCTGAAGGCGCTGCCGGGCTTCGTGAGGCAACTGTCGGTCAACGCATCCGTCTTCTCGCACGTGTGGGCGAACCGCGAGGGCGGAGAGCACGTCTCATCGTGGAGGGCCCGCCTGCACACTATCAAGCGGCTGAGGGAAAGGTACGGGGCCAGCGCGCAGGGCCCCTCCCCCGCGTCGCCGCCACCTCACGCCCAGCCGCCCACGCTACTAGGCGGCGGCGTGACGCCCGGGGCCACGACACCCGGGACGACGGGGGCCGAGACGCCTCACAGGCCGCCGTTGAGGGACAGCCTGACGGGCTTCCGGCGGAGCTCCGTCGCGACGTTCCTGACCTCTACCAGCGAGCAGACGTCGCACCGGTCGTCGGTCACGTCGGTGGCGCAGACGGTGGAGCCGGAGGTCGGGGGGGCCGGGGGCCTGGATGCCGTTGTTGATGCTTTGGACTTTTCGAAGTGGACTTAGGGATGGTTTTTGTGCGATGGAGTTTGGGGCGTGTGTTTTATGAAGGAGGAGGGTAAAAATGGTGATGTGAAGGAGGTCTTTTGTCTTGGGGGGGGGGGGGGGGGGGGGTG
>JAGFNX010000081.1:0-12411 GCA_017657125.1 Scopulariopsis brevicaulis | reverse complement strand
GGGCATCCCTAACCAGATTGAGGCGCTACCAATGATGAAGTGGGATAAACTGGGGTGGCGGGTCTAGGAAGCGGTTGACGGAATTGAGAGTAAAATAGGAGTGGACAGGTTGAGCGAAAAGGTGGAGGAGTGGCCTTAAGTAGGCCGTCGGACCCCTAGGTAGTAGCCACTGGCTGGAATCTCGCAAGTGGTAGGGACGCAGAAGGCCGAGAGGCGGGATTGGCTAGTACACCGCGGGAAGCAAAGGGGGGTCATGTGGGTTTAGGGGGTAGGGTCACGAGTATTTAAGGAACCCTCCGCCCCTCGGGCTTGACATCCTCCATTGGCGACTGGTAGGATTGGACGCAACTGCTGTAAGGGGCCGCGAATTAGCTTCCCACTCTCTTCGGGTGCTCTTGCGTGATGCCGGTCACTATTGGTCGAGTGATAGTCCGAATCCAGGTCTCAGGGGGCGGTGACTGCACCACTTTGCTGGGAATGGGGGAATGCTGATGTTCTTATAATTCAAAATTCATACCGTTCGGCAGTTGCTCGAACCCCGGTGCCATTCCCTGGGCTCCCCCACAAACTGCCTCCCTGGGTTGCGTATATTAAGGTGACGTGGGTATCAGGTTTCACGAGACCTGAGCCGCAGGAGACGATCTAACATCTTGAGCTGCCTGTGATAGCATCCTTTCTGGTCGCACTGCTCGCTAGGCGTTATGTGCGATCCTCACTAGGTTTATTACGTCTGGTCCGCGAAAATAATGTGCTAATGGGAGCATCAGTGCCGTGTTGTTGGCCAACAGGGCCACGTTCCTCTGATACTTCGGCATGTTTTCCGGCTGTGGGTTCGGGGACCAGAGCTTGGCTGATGCTATGGGGCGAATCCTCGTGCGGACGACTATCAATCGGATCCTCAGGAGAGTCTAACTGGTCAAATTTGTCGTTTGTCCAAGTATCCGGATTGGATCCGGCGTCACATGGTTCGTCGGATGGATTGGTCAGTGGTACTGGCGACGCCTCCGGGTCGTAGGAGGGAGGGCTTTCAGGGTTGTGGCGATCCGCTGGAGAAGACAGAGACCACTCTTGTTGGTCTCGCCCGTTACCAACTAAACACATTAATTAGTACGGCAAATAGTTTAGAATCAACGACAAGCCCGATCCCGTGGTCAGTAGATAGGGGATGGCCGCGCATGGGAAACGCGATCTGCCGACTGCACGCGTCGAGGATTTCAAATGATACGCTCATGCCCTTGCTAGACTTGCTTTTTTGTCATATTTATTACTATACCTCTGAAGGAGGGCGACTAAGAACGGGACAGAGAGGTTTTCACGTACAAAGGCAAACATTGGGCTAGACAGCAGATGAGAGACGCTGGTTGCCTTGCTCGTGGTTCGCAAACCCGCGGCAAGGCAACCATGCCAAAGATTCACAATTAAAACGACCACTTCCTCCAGTGACTCAGCTGTTCCCATGTCTAAGCTCTTCCAAAACCTTTCGCTCGTTTCCGATGGGCATGCGTCTCTGCGCCACTTCCGGACTGCGCACGGCAACATCCTGACATTTTGGCCGCCAGGTCCACACCCACAGCGACACAGCCGAGCTAGCCATCGGCGTCTTTCCCACCCTTCCCCTATTTTTCCTTCAAACACGAACAGATCGCCGAATCTCATATCAAAAAAAATGAACCGCAGTAGTATCAGCCGCTCAGACATAGAAACCCGGGAGGCGGCCGTCATACCCGCTTACAAGATCAACGAGTTTAGGCACGCTATTAGAGAAAACGCCCCAGACCGCATCGAGGAGACAGTCATGGGCCACCAAATCAACTCCCTCGACAGCGCCTTTCTGCCCCTTGCATTCGCTGTAGAGCAAGGCTATATCAACATGGTGCGGAGACAAGCAATCTCACTTCATCTCGCCGACATGTGGCTATTGAAGGCCACAACCTTCCACATGAACCATATGTCCATCTTATTCCGTCCAAGACGCAGGCGCGGGACACCTCAGGCTCAGCATACTCTGGTCATTCTTACATCTGCGCCATCCTCCTCATCCTTGCCATTCTTCGCATCCTCGAGCATTCTCACCACTTTGCGCACCGCGTATTGGGGCTCAACGTTTTGAACAAGGCCGAGGATTTTTGTTAAAAGCATGTTTCGGCAGCTTGGTGGGAGAGAGGCACCTCGTGCAATGATCCAAGTCTTTTCTACAGACTCTGCCTGGCGTTGGAGGCTTTCCGCCATGGCGATGTAGGTATTGCACTCGTCTTCTTCGAGACGAAGAGATTTGATTTTGCTGATTGTGTTTTGGCAACCTGCTATCACTCCTTGACACGTCTCTCTAACCCGCGCATCGACTCCATCACATTCCACGTTCTATGGGGCGTTAGTAGGTTCAGAAGACCTGCAGGTTAGGCTGTAGGAGCAATTAACCTTGGCTCAGGCGACTTAGGCGAGCAGGAATGGCGCGATCTCAAACAGAAGCTAGAGGCGCTCGTCTCCTGAACTTCCGTTTGCTTAATGCAAAGCCACGAGATCGCTCAAATTTGATTAATCCAGATCTTATTGATTTGTATACGCGATGACCCAGAATCAGTTTGCAGTCCTTCCCGCCCCTTGTAGTTGGGTTCGCCTCTCTACAGTGTTCCCGTATTTGGAGCCCGTCAGGCTTGCCCATTCTTTCCGTCCTGCCGCGATAGTCGTCTGCCATACGGATGGTACGGCAGAAAATGCACCAAGAGAAAGAGTCAAGACGACCGCTTGAATCTGATCGTCATTAGTCCATGATCCGCGAGAAGGAGACAAGACGTGCGTACCGGTATGCATGCCCGTCTGTGAATTGTTCGTCTGCGGGGCTCCCGAAAATGCCCGCCGGAGTTCGATCTGAGCTCCAAGCCATCTCGTCGTGCGGTCGTCCGCCGTGGGTTCGTGCGGGGCGATTGCTGTGTGGCTTAGCTATAGGGGTATGTGGCTTGTGGGGAGCTCTTGGCACCGTGTAGGCGACAGGTCGCAGCTCAGCGCGAGTTGGGAACATTCACGTTGGAGCCACCACCCTGCTCCGATAATGAACTCCGAGTACCTCAAGGTACGCGGTTTATCTCTTAGTGCTATCGAAGTCGATCACGACGTCCGAGTTCCGAACCAACTACGTAGTAACGGCGGCCTCCGTGTAAGGTACGTCACGTGTTGTAGCCGATCTTCCGACGCGACAGCTGATTTCGGAGTGGTTCGCTGGTGGTACCACCCCACCCCGCAGCAGATTGGCTTTCAGAAAATGGGGAATCTCGTGCAATAGTGCCGTTGTCTTCGAACCCTTTTTCGCTTCTCGACGTGGGCTTCGCCCCTCGGCTTGAAAGACTGTCGGCATTGCCCCAACCGCCCGCCAGTTCACACATACCCTCCCATCCAGTGCCATCCTCCTGCGCTTACCCCGCGGTGTACCTAGGGGGATACACGACGGTGGGCACCAAGTGCTCGCGTGGTGGAGGGTGACGGCCGCTTTTACTAGAGGTGTTGACCGGCAAACTCTGCACATTCATTGGCACATAGTTGTCGCCGTGCGCATGTTTCGTTTTCCCAGCTCTGGGATTGTATTCGTACTCGCTCCCCTCGTCCGACGTTCGAGACATTGAATACGGATTGCTTCAATTCATTTCCGGCACCTTGCTCGTTGCGTTGCTGACTCATCCTGTGCTGACTATTCCTGTCTCTACGCCTGCAGTGTCCTGAAATGCCACGAAACGCGACCTCTTTGTGCCGTTCGCATCGCGCTCCCCCGCTCGAGAGCATACCGTCCACGATGACGGATGAACCGCGGTCGAAAATAATCCAGGCGAACCCTGTCGGTATAGGCCTCGACGCCTTTCGCCACTCTTTCGACTCCGTTTGCAAGGGTACGGGCATCACTTGTTCCCTAGGCGCGCTTGAGCAGCTTAGCCGAGAGAGCATGCCTGCCCGGCACCGCTATTGCATTTCGAGGCTCTCTAACCTTCAATATAGATCTCCAAAATCTCATACTCGACCTACTTTCGTCGCTACAGATCCTTCCAGTTGCCCGTCTACTACCTGCCAGGGTAGGCCGCGGCACCCTTCGGAGCGATCTTCTACGGCTCCAGCTCTCGTACGACACTGACGACTTCGACCTCGACCGCATCAAACCTCTCCTGAAATCAGCCCTCGCTGCCGATCTAGATGATACGCTCATCTGGGATCAAGTATACCTCGCCGTCACCGAATCTACTCCACCTCCTCGACCGATCGCGTCTTCGCTCCAGCAAACTCCATGGCTTCACAATACGAGTAGCTTCGCGAATTCCTCCGAATACCGCTAAGACGTGGACAGAGTCCTTAAGCTGGAGCTTGGTCCTCTCTATGTCGGCCTTCGTCATTTCCGCGAAACATATTTCGGAAGCGTTACAGGTCTTAAGGCAGCTTCCGACGCCGTCTTTAAGAAGTGTATGGAAGGCAGTAGCCCACTCTTCAATGGCGGGTGGAGCGGCTGGCCGAAAGATGCAAATCAAGATGACGTCTTGAGTTGGTTTGCAGACTTGAACGAGAAGCTAGTGGCGCTGGCAGAAGAGTACACGTCGACCCTATTTCACCGACGAAGACCACTAGCACAGCCCAACAAGCCGATCCAGGGCTCCACGGGGGAGCGCAAGATGGACATTGGCTTTGTGAGCGACCCCGACGCGGGAAGAGATTCTCGATGCCACTGGTCGCAGATCCTCGTGCCTGGAGAGCTCAAGAGCAACCCGTCTGCCGACATAGCGTCGAAGGCGTGGCTTGATCTCGGCAGGTACGCGAGGGAAGTGCTTGCTGCTCAAGACACGCGCCGGTTTGTCTTAGGGTTTACTATCTGCGGGTCCCTCATGAGGATATGGGAATTTGACCGGCTTGGTGGGATAGCGTCCGAACAGTTCGACATCAACCAAGATGGCCTACAGTTCGTGTCTACAGTCCTCGGGTTTCTCTGGATGAGCGAAGAACAGCTTGGTTTCGATCCTACAATCACTACAGAAGACGGCCGACGGTTTGTCACGATTCAGCGGAACGGTCAGACAGAGCGGTTGGTCGTTGACAAGCTGATGAAACGAGCGCCTTGCATCGCCGGCCGAGCAACCACATGCTGGAAAGCCTATCGCGAGGAAGACCCCCAGATACCACTTGTAGTCAAGGACTCTTGGCAGTACACAGAGCGAGACGAAGAAGGAAATTTATTGAAGGAGGCGACCGAGAAAAGCGTGGCCAACGTGGCTCGGTACTACCACCACGAGACGGTATTTGTCCGTGATAAAGCCGACGATATTCGAAGCAATGTCCGGGGGGGACTGGATATCACGGAGGCGAGAAACTATCGGCCCGAACGAACGATACCCCCGTCGAGTACGACTAGGATTAGTACTCTACGAAAAGGGCGAAGCAGCGCCGCTGGCTTGAAGCGGTCGTCTAGCCAAACTAGCGCCTCTCAGCCGCCTAACAAGCGATCATGTTCGACCTCACCGACAAAGGCCAGTAATGCTCTGCTAAACCGGGTACACCGGCGTACTATTGTTCGCGACTACGGAATACCTATCTATAAGGCGAGCTCCCGATCGGCCTTGCTTGCAGCACTGGAGGGCTGCATTGAAGGACACGAATCTTTACACAGGGCGGGCCTCCTCCATCGAGATGTCTCAATCAATAATCTCATGATCAACGAGGACCCCGACAACCCCTCTTGGCGTTCGTTCTTGATTGACCTAGATCTCGCTGTCAAAGAGCGCCGAGATTCTGCCTCGGGGGCACAGGGAAAGACGGGCACAAGGGCTTTCATGGCAATCGGAGCGCTTCTAGGGGATCAGCATTCCTTCATGCACGATCTCGAGTCATTCTTCTGGGTCCTATTCTGGATTTGCATCCACTACGACGGACCAGAGGAGAACAGGGTTATCCCTGAGTTTGATCAGTGGAACTACATCAGCATGGAATTGTTAGCAAAGGAGAAGAAAGGTCAAGTTTCTCATGAAGGGGACTTCATCATATCTGCAGAAAAACACTTCACGCCATACTACCAATCATTGATACCCTGGGTTAATAGATTACGGAAAGCGGTGTTTCCGGGCGGCGGAAGGTGGGAGAAGGAGGATAAAGGATTGTATTTCCGAATGGGGGATATCCTGCGGGAAGCACGAGAGGAGTGCTGCCGGGTAGATAGCATTGCGGGTTAATAAGTTCGTAAGGCGGTTATTGTATCTAGAACTAGAACGATTCCTATGTAATACCGACGAGGGAGAGCGACTCGAATGGGGCTTTGAAATCAATGTAAGGGGCAAGTCCATAACTGCCACCCCTCGCAACTCTGCACCTCGGGTCGTTCCTACCTTCCAGATCAGGCCATTGGATTCGTCATCCACTTTACTAAAGCCGCCGCAAAGTCGGGCTCCTCGTCCGACAACACCAACCAGCCTTCCAAATCGTATCTCCGCATCTCAGTGTTCGATTTTAATAAGTCGAAGAGAATTATTTCGGGCATCCGAAGCACTTAGATGAGTTTCGCGAAGCTCGGCTTCTTGTAGATCCGAGTTGGTTGTCGGTGACTAAGCTAAACTTTGTCGGCAAACTTTTAGCCAGGCGCGGCGCGGCGCGGCCCCACTTTCAACCTCACCAAAATTGAAGGCTCGTCGCACGTTTACGTTTCCTTAAAATGGGTTCGTGTGCAGCGCTTCCCTCCACAACGCACAACGTTGGTACGGAGACTTTGTCCTCCGTAAGTTTAAGCTGTCACACTCAGAGTGCTCGCGGCGCAGACAGTACCTGAGCAGCACGAAGGCACTCAACGGCCGGCGCATAAGAATCATCTTTTTCGACATCGCCCTCTCTGCCTTGATCGCTATGAACAGATCTTTACCCCCCCTTCACTGCGCCGTCAACTATCAAGGGAAATCCAAGCTTTGCATCCTTTACCACTGTACCCCTAAGCCTCTCCTTCAGGTGAATCTTCCTCGTGCCGAACTGTTCCTGTAACTCATTTTTGTTCCGCGGGAGTTCAGCAAAGTTCCACAAGACACATGCCGCCGTCCAAACCCCTGACCAAGGCCACACCCTGAGATCCGCACTAGAGACGTGCCTGAGTCTTTTCTGTTCGGTGAACTGTCCAACAAGGAGCCACCGTCGAATCTCGGGGAATTGTCGCGCCACATCTATTGCATTCCTCACCGTCCCAGTCTGGTTCCGATACGCAAGGAGGGCTCTGTGCCTCACTAGTAGCTTGACACTGTCCAACCGTCCCCTCGAACAAGCAGTCATGAGAGGCGTGCCCTCCACTGAGCCCTCCAGGTTGACGTCAGCACCGTGCTCGACTAACACGTCGATGGCGTCAGGGACGTCCCTATATACCGCTGCGCAGAGCGGGGTTACAAACCGCTGTGGATAGAAGTTGGTCATCTCCTTCGCTTTGTAGAGGAGTCGCTGCAGAAGAGTCCTTAACATTGAGACACTCTCCTTCCGGTTCAACTCGATGATGAGAGATAAGCGCCCCTTGGGGAGCTCTTGTAGCCGCTCAAGCTCAAACTGGAGAGAGTAATCTAGCATCTCGTGCTTAAGAGTCATATCGTCGACTGGCATGTAGCCCGACTTATCCCTCGCGTAGGGATCCAAATTGTTTTGTATCAGGTAATCGCATATCTCAGGCTTGCCATTCTCCGCAGCGCGATTGAGGAGGCTCATTCCATCCATGTCCCTGATGTCCAAAGGGGCCCCGGCTTCGACAAGGGCCCTCGTCATAGATAGGTCACCCCGGTCGACCGCCACCATTAACGGCGCGAATCCGTGTCCGTGGGCCCGGTATGGATTAGCACCGTTGTCGAGTAAAACCTTCAGAATGTGGCGATGCCCTGACTTGACCGCGTTATGGAGCGGCGAATCGTTTTCTTCATCCTGAGCGTGGACATCAGCACCGCTTTCCAGGAGAAGCTTGGTGACATCGGCGGTGCCGTTGGTCGCAGAGATATGCAAGGGCGTCGAGCCGGGCACGAAGTCGGAGCCTGGCGTCGTAGCCTGGTTCAAGACATGCCGGATCATCTCAGACAGCGATATGCTGGCCGTGGGTTGGACATATCCGAAGCAGAACTCGCGCCTAAAAATCATTAGCTAGCGTCAGGTCAGGAGTCTAACGGGACATACCTGTATTCGTCCTCCCTCTCCCGGATGTGCTGCAAGATGGTTCTGATAGCCTCGTGATTGCCATACTTCGCGGCAGCATGGATGGGGGAAACCGGGGCTACCGTCCAATCGTTCCCCTCCAGATACGACGACAGCAACGGGTCGAGTAGCGCCTCACTCTGCTCTGGGTCCTGACAAACGGTGTTGAGTGTGTCAACCGCCTCGTCGAAATGTGTCGAACATTGCCCGCGGAAGCCGTTGAAGCCCCATTCCACGAGCAGTTTAAGCATAGCAGGCTTCTTCTCGTGAAGCGCGAGCATGACTGGCGTGCAGTCACACAGGAGGGGGCACGCTTCGAATTCGATCCCGTTGGTTTTCGAAAGCAGCCTGTCGCAGAGTGCGGAGTCGCCGAACCTGATTAGTTTGTCGACTACCTGCCCAACAAGGGCATTCGTCGGTTTTGACGGCAATATTTGGCAGTCAGTGAAGATGCCAATCATTTGCGGAGACCCGTACTGAAGCGCGTTCATAAACGGCGTCAAGCCCTTGTTGTTGCTCATTGTGCTCAGGCCAGGAACCCTTTTCAAGAGCTCCTGCACAAGCGGCGCATGGTTGTAATATACGGCGAGATGCAGAGCCGTCGATCCATCGTGTCTTTGGGCTGTCAGGTCAGCCTTTTGCTCGTGTAGAATGCTGACGCAGGTGACCAAGCCAGAGACAGCGGCGAAGTGGATCGGGAGGCTGCCATCGGAAATAGCGTGATTAACATCGGCCTTGAAGTTGTCGAAGTAGAATCGGAGGACGTCGTCGGCCCCGTTCCACGCAGCCAGATGGAGTGCGGTGCAGTCTGGGACCGTCGTGGTCTCAGCTCCAGTAGGATAATTTACGGTCAATCTGGTCTCGCACGTCCGACCCCAGTTGAAGTCCCTGGGCACAATGGATTGGATTCTCCGCAGAATCTCGACGCGACCCCTCGAGGCGGCTGCGAGCGTGGCGTCCACACCGAACACGGTCGTTTTGGCCGGGTCCGCTCCTTTGTCGAGGAGAATCATGGCGGCGGAAAATTGTTCTCCGACGATATACGATACCAAGGCAGGCGATTTTCCCCAGGGCATCAGATCCGGACTGGCACCCTTATCGAGAAGCAGCTTGAGCTTCTCGTTCCGCCCCTCACTCCATGGTATCAAGTGGTGGATGAGTCCTAGAGACTTGTCGTCGATGTCATCGAGACTTTTGGGGTCCGCAAAGTCCAACACCTTCTTGAACGTGCTGTAATCGACCCCTCTCTCACAGGCCACCTCGAGGAGCGTGGGTCCACCGTTATTAGGCCGCTGGTGGACAGAGATGCGCTTCGAAAAGAGCGTCTTCGCAGTACGGCTGCCGTCACTGGGGGGTCGCTGGTCAAGGATGCCGTTCCCCAGAAGCAGATCGAGCGAATCGGCATCGTTCGCCTGGATACACTTGACCGCAAGCTCCTGCGCGTCAGGGCCCCCTAGCGGCGTGTGCCCTAGCTTGTCCTCAACGCTCAAGTTCGCATCCGCATTTGGATCCGCGTTGGGGAGCCAGGACAGAACGTCGAGTTTGGCGCTGGCGATCGCGAGGTGCCAGCAATTGCGGCCGTTGACATCGCAGTGTCGAGTATCCGCACCCATTCTGACAAGGAGATGGAAGGCCGCTGCATGTTGGCAGACCATCAACGCAGTCCTCCCCTGCTCGTCCTCGCTCTCGATGTTGGCTCCGGTCGCGACGAGATGAAGAACACCGTAATTGTTGCCAGTGGCGTGCGCCGCCGCCATATGCAAAATGGTACCGCCGTCCGGGAAGCCATCCGCACGTAGATTTGGGTCCCATCTGGGATCTCGGGTCAAAGCACGGACGGCAGATGCATCCCTAGTCCGAACGGCGGACCAGACCCTCGCATTAAACTGCCCCTTAGGGATGACGTCGTCGAGGAAGTCGTAATCTTCTGGTCCAGAATCGATCGCGGTACGGCTCGCAGCTTCGTATGGTGCGGTTGCGGGCCAGGAGGGCGGTTTCTCAAGGAGTTGGGTGACGGAATGAACGAGATATAACAAGGCTCGGGTCATAGGGATCTGGTCATGGAGACGTCTGTCAGCCACCGCCCGCAGCTGGAAAAGGGCGTCTTCGGGGTTGTGGGCATCCATGGTCTCTGGTAATAAGCACGAACAGTGGAGGGTGAGAACAAGTGACCTGCAACTTGTCGAGGGAGAAGGGCTGGGGAGCCTTCATTAAATAGCCCGGTCATCGAGCGGACCAAGTCCGGAACTATCACACTGGGCGGAGCAATCCCATCTCCCCGCGCGCCACGGCGTGCCGTTTTAGCAGGGATAGTTGCGCCCCGAGGTGCATGCGCAGCCATGTGACTGGGGGTAGGTGGAGCGCCAATGTCTCCAGCTTCCCGGTCAAGGTACAAGCGGTGGGACACCCGGAAAGAGCTCCAGGCTCCGCATCGCATTTACTTGTCAAGGCGGGTGAGACGTGCGGAAGCCTTCTCTCAGGTCATGTATGCATTCCCCGCACCAAAGTCCTCGAGTCTCGACCGGCCAGGGATGTACGTAACAAAGTATCTGCGTGTTGGCCATCAAGCGGGGAAGGCTTGTTTTGGCAGGCTTTACAAACGTGACTTCCCAGGAGATCATGCCAAGTCAACGGGTATGCTGGGTTGCCGGTATCACTGAAGTAGAGATATGTCCATATAAGTTCTCACCCCACCGTTTGTGTTCACGAAGACAAATAAGAAGGCCTAAAACGGTCTCGAGGATGAAATATAATTCCAAAAGAGTACACACAATGTCTTCCTATTTTCCAAGCAAGCCATCGCAACAGCAGGGCACTACCACACTCTTCTGGAAACGAGTCTGTGATGTGCTCAAAGAAGTGTGCGAAATCAACCTGTCGCGGCTCGGGAAGGGACAGTCGACAGACCGCGAGGTCTATTCCGGCGATGAACGAACTGATCTGTGAGTTTTCCACATCCAAACCACCAAGCTCTAGCTAATGTCTTAGCGCCAGTAGACGATCTAGCTGTCACCAAGGAGTTGAACCTCGAGAACATTCGTCTATGCAGCGCAAAAAACAAGTTACATCCCCGGCCAGCGTGGCGTGGAGATGGAATCCACGCATCACTCCATCCTCTAGACCTGTCCCCCGTTTTGTATTCCCTGTGGCCCGTATATCACCCACCAGGCGCCACTGTATGTATCCGGTTCATCCGCTACCCCTGGTTGGTAATCATCTAAAGACATTCTCGCGGGATCTTACCTCTTAAGCGCCAGGTACGGAGTTCTCGCATCGAGGGGAGCCAATCTGTGAGAATTTTGAACAAACTCACACACATCTTGATCCAACCTGCGATCGTTTTGGAACATGGGATGCGCGTATTATCGAGAGAGTATATAACGAGAGGCGTTAGATTGTCATATATTATGAGGGTCTGAGCTGGGCAAGCAAGAGATAGCCAGGGTTCGAACTTATTTATATGCCCTGACCGATAGGTGCTTTTTCCGAGGGGCGCGTATGCCTCATATGGCACACACCATCCTGGAGGGGAGCTGGGTCTGGCCCGGACAGTCCGTTCTTAACTCAGGGAACCTCCGCGCGGCGTCCACCGCGCTGATCGCCACCCCGTCGCCGTTCGCATACGTCACCCAACCCCGCTTGGCGTGTCGGGGAGGGTCCGCAGCCTATGACGCTGGACCACATGGGAGGTGAATATACTAGGAAAGCAAACGTTTTCGGCAGCGCCCGATTTCGCGGGCGGAGGGAAGTGGCCACGCTGTAAAGCGTGGTTGATCAAGTAGACCATCACAGTCTCGCCGAGTCCGCGCCCAAATTGTGAACAGTTCCAATATCTGCTATTCTAGAACGTCAAAACTGGCCCGAACGAGAAATTCGGTCCGCATGACTGTCAGCGAGATTGGTGTGACCGGTGCACCGCTTGTTTTTTCCCACGAGCACATGCATGCCGTCTCATTCTGGGACGGTCAGACCCACTCTTTGTCCAATTCTTGGAATTGGACAAAACGTGGGTCTGTCGGACAATCCCACCTGTGTGTGGTCCGAAGAGGATGGTTCAGGAGGCGGATTCCCAGCCGCAGCTGACAGGGACGATGCTACACCTGCTGATTTTGGTATTGAAGCGCAAACTGTGGCCCACCTATGTTGGAGTGCAGTCCCTTCTTTCCATGTGGTACTTGGCATATTCGCTTTTGCGACCATACGCACATGGACGGTGAATCAAAGGGGGGGGGGGGGGGGGGGGGG
>JAGFNX010000080.1:0-84955 GCA_017657125.1 Scopulariopsis brevicaulis | reverse complement strand
CTTTTTTTTTTTAACGCCCTCCCCCCCCCCCCCCCCAAGGTGGTTGGTCCTGGTGGTGAGTGGGAGTCGTAGATCTCGTCGCGGTCCCGTCCTCTGGCGACTCCCCTCTACCGGATAATGTCTCACCTTTATAATACCTCCGGCCGTCAATATCCAGAGTCCAGCCTCGTCCTACTCGGTACCGAGCACGAGCCCTCAAACGAACGCTTGTTTTAGCTCGTGGGGCCGCGTGGTGCGATACCACCCCCCCCCCAATGCAGGCCCCAACCCCCCCCACCCGTGTCGCTGGGTGCCCCCCGCCACTCCTCATCTGCTCCGTTCCGTCGTGGCGGGCTGTGCCGAGTCCGTTCCACGGTCTCGTCGGGAGGAGACATGTTTTGAATATTCTTATTATAGCTTTTCGTACAGACTATGGAATATTGGCGCGGAAATGGCCCGGATCACACCCTCCTTTAGCCCCATCCACACGGCTACCTCCAAACCATATCTCCCAGGGCATAGCTTACCCATCCCACCGCCTCCCCCGCCACTGGATGGGCGTGTCCGGCACGGCTGTGACCGTCACAGGCGGCGGCGGCGACGTGGGCTCCGGCGCGGGGAGGTAGACGGTGATGTACGTCGTCACGACGGTGGGCGTCGGGCCCGGGACGTCGAAGATGGTGGTGACGATGTGCGTCTCGACGTTTGGGTCCTCCTCGGGGCGCTGGTCTTCTATTGGGAGGCATTGGGAGTACCATTCGCTGCTGGGTGTTAGCGGGTGTCATTGGGAGAGGTCAAGGCGAGGAAAT
Source organism: Scopulariopsis brevicaulis (assembly GCA_017657125.1). NCBI lineage: Eukaryota > Fungi > Ascomycota > Sordariomycetes > Microascales > Microascaceae > Scopulariopsis > Scopulariopsis brevicaulis. The sequence goes on along the minus strand of JAGFNX010000080.1, from coordinate 84,167 downwards.
GGGGAAGGGGCGTACTTGTCTCCGTCGTTGTAGCAGTAGGCATCCGTAGGACACGCCGTCGCGTACTCCCAGTTCCGGCCGCCACCTGGTTCCATGAGATCAGTCTCGTTCGGCATGATGGGGGTTCAAGGGAGCTCACATTGCCCCCACATGCTCTGCGTCGAGCCGAGGGCTGGCGGGGGCGGCGTGGTCGTCGGGGCCTGCGTCGGGGCCGGTGGTGGGCCGCAGTTGTTCCAGCGGCAGCGCTGCGCGGAGGCGCCGGTAAGGAAAAGGACTACGAGTGCCGTTGCGAGGAGCATTGTGGGCAGATGTTGACGAGGAAGATGCTTGTAGGCAGAGCTCGAGACGAGGTGGACTCGGGGTGGACTGGCGGGAGATTCAAGACGAGAATGGAGTAGGGCCCTTGATTTATATACATTGGATCCGGAAGCTGGGGACGTCGCCTCGTTGCTGTCCAGGAGCTGGCTGGGCTCGGTGCGGAAGCATGGCGACAACATCTCGCCATGTTTTTCCCGGTCCATCCCGTGCCTCTTCAGCTTTCCACCTGCGCGCCTTTATTAAGTGCCCCCCGTCCGTTGGAGAATGCCACACGACGGGGTGTATGTGGTGGGCCGGTAGGTCCGCTGTGCTGGCAGGGGACCTCGATCGAGAAGCACAAAGCACAACACAACCCAGCTACCTCGTCGTCTCGTATGCGGCGTCTTCTCCCCTTCTCGGCTCTGTTACTTAGCGATGAACTGCGAGTCTCGTTCCCTCCAAATCCGCTCGCCAGCCATCTTGGCACATATCCAGCGGTGGCCCGTTAATGTCCTCCCGCTGCTATTTTTACGACCACCCTCCGGCTTTAGCGATGGGTCAATCCAGTGCCGTCGCGGTGGGGACGTTCAACCCGCGCCCATCCGGCTGGTTCTTCATATCGGGGACTTGGGCGCCGAGTCCGGTCCGGCGGATAAAGTGGCTCATTTCCTTCCGACTGAGCTTAGAGCGATGGGAGTTGGGGGTTGGTGAAGGTGACTGAGGGGTGGGATGTAATAGCTATCCCGCCGGGGCTCGGCTGGGCTAATAGGCGCTTGTTGCGAGGTGTGGTTCTGATATTGGGCCCTGATCCGGTCTCTGGTAGCTCCTAGGGGCTGCCAATGGGGACTGGGTCTATCAAGTCTGTGCCGACGCGGATTTGGTGACCCTGCATACCCGGTCACCAGTTCCTGATTCTCTTGCACGTTGGGTGGTGGTCTCCTCGGTTGGAGCTAGGGGAGATGCGCCAGGGACGGGAGTTTAACAGCCGAGCTTCTGGCGAGCGGGTTAACCGTCGTGACCCAGCACATGTCCATACTACTTGCGTCCCACCAGGTCGGCCGGCCGGAGATGTATCAGACGGGACAAAGGCTAGCCTGTGTCCGAGCATCCACAGAGTCTTGTGAGCTCTGCCTGGAGTCGGTGACCGGGCTCGGAGATGGCCAGCCCTAGACGCGGGAGTGGCATGAGCGGACCAGGCTGGCCAGACACGGGTCCGTGCCGGATTCTTATCGTCGGAGCATGCTGTTACTGGTGGTTGACCAAGCGAGTGCTATTTTTGGCGAAGCTCAGGAGGGCCAGTCGTCGTTGGGACCCTTGATTATGACGGACTCGGATGGGAACGACGGTCCGATGGGGCGGTACGTTCATTCAGGGGAGGGCTTTGAAGACGACGCCGGAGCCGAGTATTTCTTCACCCAGCTCTCGATCTTGTCCCATCCGCTGATAGCGCGACGGGACGACACTTCGAGGACCCATGCGGAGTAGGTGTCTAGATCCGGGTCGGTCCAACGTTGCGGGGCACTGGAAGGCGCTCGGAGGAGCTCGATCGACGGGCCCGGCTCAAGAGGAGACGTTAATTCGGATCATTATCCTAGCGTTTCTGAACCTGCGATTGAGAAAGGAATCATTTGGAGTCCAATGTAGCAACGTTAGAGAACTGGATTGATGGCGGTCGATGACGACGGCGGTCGACTCTCGTCGGGCATCGACTTTGGGAAAGTCGATGCCAAGACGCTGTCGACTCCGGGGACATGACGGTCTACTTAAACCACGGTCGCTACCATGTATCTAGCTCTCTTCTTTTCTTCCACTCTTTAGCAGTCAAATCTAAGCAATAGTCTCTACAATCACTGCACGATACTATCGCGTAAGGAAGCACTCTTACGAGTCTTGGATACGCACTTACACGTTGATTTACGGAGATACTGTCTCGCGCTGGCCTACGTGGTGTATCAACAGGCGCCGAGGGCAAGATCACAGAAGGATCTTCACTTCAGGTCGTCGAGGACAACTCAGAAGGAACAGGCTGGGAAACGCAGGATGGCAGAGAAAGGCGCACGCATGCAGAGCGGCTCTTCGGTTGGTATCCTTCGTGCGTTCCCGTCCTCCCCCTCTTCCTTTTTTTTTTTTTTTTTTTTTTTTTTTTTTCACTGACCGTTCTCTGCAGTTGGCAAGGCCATGTCCGAGCAAAAGAAGGCTCGGGAGGCTCGGGAAACGGCCGAGAAGGAACTTTCCGAGGTGCTTGGGCGGCTTCAGCGGCTGCGGCGTCAGGAGGAGATGTGGAGGAAGAGAGGCTTCGAGCTGTTTGATCAGGGTATGCGGGAGGAAGACGCGGCTATTGCCCGTCTGTCCTCTGAATCCACTAACGTCGAACGGCAAGAGTGCAGGGAAGGGCGCACGCATACGGAAGAGGGGCAGAGGAAGTCTGACCTGTGATAATTCGAGGTTGTGCAGGGGGTCCGTCAAGGGGTTGGTGTTAGGGAAGGATCTAGAATCGAGTTAGGTAGCATAGGGTATAGAGGACGAAGGGGGAGAGGCGATGAGAGGCGATGGGGTGGAAGGGGGATAAGAGGAGAGGGGGGATTTAGTAAAGACCATGACAGAGGAGCTAGATCTTGGAATAAGCTCGGACGCTAGAGTAAAGGGAAGTAAGCTTAGACGGCCGACAGGGGCGGAAGGGGACTATTACGGGGGAAGATGGGAGACGCGGGGCAGAAACCCACTAAAACCCACCGAGTCCACCCCGCTACCGCGGTAGTCCCGCCGCGCCGCGCCGCCTAACGCGAAAGACCAACCACAATCCCTGCAGGCAACGTCGCATTTCCAGCCGCGCGACGCCTTGCCAACACCTCCCGCCCGCCACGAACGCATCGCCACCACCCGCCGACCGGCGATGCATCTTTCCCTCCGCGCAAAACCGAACACCCGACAATGATACCACCACGCCGCGCCTCACCCACGCCCTCGGACGCCTTCCTCTCCGACGCCGACTCGGACCTCGAGCTGCGGCCCCTCGACCGCCGGACGCCCTCCCCCGAGTCCTTCTCCGCGTCGCCGCTCCGCCGCTCCGACTCGCTGTCCTCCCGCGACCCGTTCGACCTCGACGAGGAGGATGTTGTCCACGGCGATAACGACGACTGGCACCTCCTCGGCCGCGGCAAGGGCGGGCCGCTGGAGGGAAAGTCGCACGCGAAGCTGGCCGCCATGGGCCGCGCGTACGCCGAGCGCGAGCTGATGCTGCGCGACGAGGAGGAGATACGGTGCTTTGAGCTCGGCGCCGTGGCGGCCGGGGTGCTGGAGGGGAGGAGCGTGCCGCCGGGGGAGCTGCAGGGAGTGTACGGCGACATCGAGGGGCTGGAGGAGAGCGAGAGGAGGGCGCTGGTGGGAGAAGGGATGCGGAAGTGGAGGCAGCCTTTCATGCTGTACTATGTTGTCGTCAGTGCGTGGTGCCGGACTCTTGGGGGTGACGGGATGCTGACGGTTGTGTAGTATGCTCCGTCTGCGCCGCCGTGCAGGGAATGGGTATGTCCTCTCGTTTCCCGCGTGCCTTCGAGACTTGGCTCCTGAGCGGTGGCTGACGATTTCGCAGACGAGACTGTCGTGAACGGCGCGCAGTCTATATACAAGGACCAGTTCGGCATCGGCGGCGACTCGTACCGTGACACCTGGCTCCTCGGCCTCACCAACGCCGCGCCCTACCTCTGCTGTGCTGTCCTCGGCTGCTGTGCGTCTCCATACCCACGCGTCCAAAGGAACACCCCATCCGCTGACCGTTCCCAACAGGGCTCACGGCACCGATGAACAAGCGCTTCGGGCGCCGGGGCACAATCTTTATAGCCTGCGCAGGTAAGTCCGCCGCCCCTCACCCCCTCCATGTCAAGGGTGGGTTTTGCTGACGGGGGTTGTAGTCTCGGCTGTTGCGTGCATATGGCAGGCGTTTACGAATAGCTGGTGGGCCATGTTTATTGCGCGGTTCATGCTTGGCCTTGGGATTGGGCCCAACTCTGCGACGGCTCGTGGGTACTCCCTTGCGCTGAGAGGGTGAGAGATTGTCGCTGACTTTGGTAGCCATCTTTACGGCGGAGTGCGCGCCTAAGGAGATCAGGGGCGCCCTGACAATGGTATGTCCGCCTTGCCTTGTGTCTCGCCACTGTACTGACCGACCTAGCAATGGCAAGTCTGGACCGCCTTTGGCATCATGGTACGCCTCCGCTCCCCACCTCTCGCAAACACCCCCCCCTAACACCCACCAGCTAGGCTACACCGCCGACCTCGCCCTCCTCGACGTCGAGGACAGCAACGGCATAACAGGCCTCGCCTGGCGCCTGATGATGGGCAGTGCCGCCCTCCCCGCCATAGTGGCCTGCCTCCTCGTCTACCTCGGCCCCGAGTCCCCCCGCTGGTTCCTCACCCGCGGCCAGCACGCCGACGCCTACGCCGCCATGGCGCGCCTGCGCAACACGAGGGTCCAGGCCGCGAGGGACCTGTTCCAGGCGCACGTGATGCTCAAGGCGGAGAGGGGCGCCGAGAAGGGGGGGAGTAAGGTGAGGGAGTTGTTTACGATCCGGAGGAATAGGAACGCGCTGCTTGCGTCGGAGATTCTTATGGTTATGCAGCAGTTTAGCGGGGTGAATGTGAGTCTTCCTCTTCCTGGGGCTGGTTTGGGGGTGGTGTACGCCTTTGGGGAGTGGTTTCCCGTGGGCTCTGCTGATGGGTGACAGGTTATCGCGTACTACTCGTCCGAGATCTTCCTCTCGGCCAACTTTTCGCTGCGCGACGCGTACACGGCGTCTCTCGGCTTTGGAATCATAAACTTTGTCTTTGCGCTGCCGGCGTTTTACACCATCGACTCCTTCGGTAGGAGGAACCTTCTCCTCGCTACCTTGCCCGTGAGTCACCCCCTCCCCCCCCCTGCCGCCCTCCCCATCCCCTATCGTCTATACCGGCCCACCTAACACATCCCAGCTACTCGCCTTCTTCCTCCTCTTCACAGGCCTCAGCTTCCTCCTCCCAGACGGCACAACCTCGCAGATCGTCTGCGTAGCGATAGGTATTTACTTCTTTGGGATGGTCTATTCCCCCGGCGCGGGGCCCGTCCCCTTTACCTACTCCGCCGAGGCCTACCCCCTCCGCCTCCGCACCCTCGGCATGTCCCTCGCGACGGCCACCACCTGGCTCATGAACTTCGTCCTGGCGGTGACGTGGCCGTCGCTGCAGGCGGCGCTGACCAACGTGGGGGCGTTCTCGTGGTACGCAGGGTGGAACGTCGCGGGGTGGTTCGCGGTGCTGTTCTTCGTGCCTGAGACGAAGGGGAGGTCGCTGGAGGATCTGGACAAGGTGTTTGATGTTGGGCTGGGGGAGCTGGTGGAGTATGGGAAGGCAGAGGTGAGGTTTTGGGTTGGGAGGTATTGGTTTGGGAGGGAGGGGGTGCAGAGGCCTGTTGTGCCGATGGGAGGGAGGGGGGGTGGGTATGAGGCGATTGGGTAGGGGTTGGATGGGTGGGGGAAGGCTTGTACGAGTGTGAGTGTCTGATTTGTTGTATTTACGGTCCTAAACATGGAGAGGGGTACACCAGGGGAATCTCGTCCGGGGCTATGTCTTTCCTTCATCCTCTCACTCATCTCCATACCCAGCGGGGCTCCTCCCCGTTATTCCTTCGCACACCCGTACTCATTCCCGGGTGTCTCCCCCGCTACCCCGCTGGTGTTCCACCTCCGGGTCGTCTGCGGAGCCAGAAGCAGCCGTACATGGTGGAAGGGGGCTGATGGGAAATATCGAGACGAGGCGCCATGACGGGGCAGTGGCATGGAGGAGAGAGCGATGGGTCAACTTATTTCACAACCAGGGGACCTCCTTCCGTTTCGTCCTCCCGACAGAGACTGTCCTTCCCGCACGACTTGGCAGCCACGGCGCAAGCAAGGACCCGAAGGCCGGCGCCATGATTCCTCGTGCCGCCGTATCCCGATGTCTCCTGGCGAGTGGCCCCCTGCGAATATCCCCAGTGTCGCGGGGCGAAGCAGAACTTCGACAGCACTTGGAGTCATGGTCTCCATTGGCTTCATCGATCTGAATACGGTGCAGGGAAAGAGTACTTCCAAAGCCTAGGAATTCATTGTGGGTCGTTTTGGACTAGAGTGGTCGAGGTGGGCCTGGGGCCTGGCTCTCATGCGGTTGCCGCTCCCCGGCACGGGGTTAGGGGAGGTGGCGCTTTAGATGAATGGGCGCATTACTGTATCGTATGGAAGTGACGGAAGACCCCCGGGGTGAAGAGAGGGTTGGTAGGGGTGGAGACGTAGAGCGGCTTGATGCGTCTCTTGGTCTGCTCTGTTTTTTGGACTCGGAGTGACGGCTGTCAGGGTGCTAGCTTATCAAGGTCTAGATGGCACTGAAAGTTAAGTAGTGAGGTACGGTAGAAATATACGACTTTTTAGACTTAGTATACAGGCGATGTCCCATGCTCGAACGGCGATCTAGCCGTTCCGTTACGAATTATGAGTTCTCGTAATTCAAACCTTACAGTCCTGGATAGCCCGCTCCTCACTAGGCACGCAGAAGCCACGGAGTCCAGCCTCTCTATGGGACAAACGGACATAGAGCGTTGAGGCCAACACATGCTGGTTTATGGGGGCTTATATCATATGACGGCTCTGTTTCTCATGAAGCTATATACAAAGAGGGTACGAGCGGCAGTCGTAGGTTAGAGAACGTAGGCCCCTATACTAGGTAATGTCATACGTGTCTCACACCTTGTATCGTCCCGTAAGTTGCGCGTCACTGTACACGCGCCTAGATACCGGGTCCTTCCTTTGAGCGTACAAAGCTCTGTAGGCTCCATCAACATCAAAGAAGAGAATAAAGCAGCCTATGGCGGTGGAGACTAAGTCTCCAGATGATCTGAATCTTGGCCTTGACAAGCAACAATGTCATCTACGTTCTCCCTCTCCATCTCCCAACGGATGTGATTATGCGCCCTCCAGCTTCTGCATCGAAGCGAATGGAGGGCCGCAAAAGAATGAAGTCTCTATATACGTGCCAGAGAGTCCGATAATCACCGAGTTTCACCAACCGCCAGCGAGCTAATCTAAAGCCGACCGCTTGCCACTATTTCATATCTTGGCAGAACGCTCGATTCCAACAACGCCTAGTTTAGTCTGAGGACGTGTCCAGAGCGCGTGGATAACTTTTCTATTGAGGCTTTTGGGGTTTAGTATTTCACTCTGCCCCTCACTCGCCAGCTCTACTCACACCTTCCACGTTGCCGAGAGCTACGATAAGCTCCCACGGCGTCTGGGCGGAAGTAGTAAGAACGGAAAGGAGTGGGCAGGCCAGCCACGCCACCAAGATAGATAATCATCACCTATACCCTACTGTCGGAGATACCTACGATTTGTTACCTGTTCTTGGTGACCTGGGACCATTCTAGATAATGCCTCGCAAAGAGAGCACGCAGAAAACCCTCCGTAGTGCTATCACGGTTATAACCGGCATCTTCTATACCAACAACACCCGCGTAGATAACAGCTTCGTCAATGATAGTGACGAGTGATGAGAGGCAGCGTGTTATAATAGCCGAAGCCGTCTTCCGGACTTCGCTCCAGTATGAAGACAAAGTACTCGAGGCCTCGATAGTGACATCTCGATCGTACTACCACACCTTATGGATAGGCAAATATTATGGGATGTACGTACTGCATTAGTTTTTACTAAGCATTCTAGACTATTTACGATGTGACCTTGGTCAGCTAGGGTTTCGGTCGAGGAATTTGCGAGAGTTATGGTGCTGACAGTAGACCTTTGACAAGGCCATCGTCCCATACGAGGACTGTTGGATCTTCTACGGGAAAATGAACGAAGCAAAGGGCTACTGTACGGCGAGCGCTTCGGATTTGTCCGTCCCGAGTAGTAAACCACGCACACCGTCCTTGCTTAGATTACGAGACATACCGGACGAGTTCGGGACTGCGCTTTAATTATACTGGCTGGCTCGCGTGCCTAAGGATAGCAAAACCAAGAGATTGCGCACTTATTACGGCGTGTCATATTAATTCCAGTAAGATGCTCTTCGAGTCGCTCCGACTGGATCAAATCTCTTTTGTGTGCTGTCAATCTCGAACACTATGCCTTGGTATGGCTTTCGGCGTTAAAGGATGTGTCGTCCTATCTCCTAACTTGAGTATATTCACGGCTCGCCATTCCCGTCATGTACAGCTGTACCCACAGGAACGTATACGAAATGTTAGCCATTAGTTGAATAGGAATAGGTCAGTCTCACTCTCACTGTTCCGTTCACCAGTGGTTCCGTCGGGGTGGCACAGCGAGCAAGTACAGTCTATTATCTTGCATATGCGCGGCCAGACCAAGCCCCCGAACCGGAATAATGGACTTTGGTTGTGAGCCTCGTGTTGTCGACCCCACGAGGACAAGGCTAGATCACTTACCCCACCTAATAAGCGTAGAGGGTCGACGACCAGGATCCCGGGGACCAGTGTTCAAGAAGGCAACGGCCTAAGAGACGGCCAAAAGTCGAGGACCCCTCAGCCTCCTTGGGGCTGGTCTTGAGCCAGGATGCCAATAGCGTTGACGGCCCGGATCCCCGGCTTACGCATGTGGGGGCCGCGTGTTAAATTGCCAAGGCGGGTAATTCGGCCGTATTTAGCATGAATGCTGCATGCAATAGTCGACTCGGTTGACAGGCGAAGGGAGCCCCGTGGCACGACAGGCGGCCCGGATCCAGGTAAATTGGCCAAATAAAGCGTCCCGTGTGCTTGGTGCAGCCTAATACCCGTCTGCGTACCTACGTGTACCTGAAGTGTTACCCCAATACTTGGCCGCCTTGGACGCCAATGCCGTGCGATACTGCTTTTGCCAGAGCCGGCCGAATGCGATCGTTTGCGGCGCCACACCGGATCAGCGACTCCGATGAAGGACACCGCCAACCTCGTGTCGACCTCCCCCGGCCAATAAATACAGCTCCTCGCAGTCTTTATCCGGTGGCAACACTCTCGTAGGGCCACTCTCGACGGCAACGCGGCGCGTTTAAAGGCTGCGAGGTAGGCCCGAAGATATAGCCGCGCCCGGAAGAGAGGACGGGATTCCGGGTGTTCGATCCTTCGGAGGTGGTCTATGGTTCCAAAGCGAGATCGAGGGTTTTCGGCGTACGGAGATTAGAAGGATCGGGAAGATTGGTGCGGTAGGTGGGCGGGTTGGGTTGTACGAGGGTATGATTTACACTGCACCCCTGTCAGGCCGCGGCAGGTCGCACTGGTCGCTTTTTACCGGCGAAGGGAGTCGCGGTGCTAATTTATCCGTCGAGGGTACCTCGTTTGGGTTCATGGGTGACACTCGAACTGGGTCGGGCGGCGGCCCCCTTTTTTTTCTTTTCTGCTACCGCGGGACACTCTCGATTCCAGAGTCACATTCTACTCGTAGAAAATTGTTCCGGACCTCATCGGGTCTAACGAATCTGCCTTAATTTCGGGTCCAGGGGCCTCACGGAGCCCCAACGGATCGGAATCACGGGAGACGGGAGCGGGGCGGGCGTGGGAGAAGGGCACCGAGGCGGATGACCATTCGAGGCAATGGGGTGACATGGTTGGTCGGCTGAGGATGCCTAGGCGCCGTCAATGTCGAGTCCTGCTCGGTCTTACTTCCCCGCAGCTAACCCCGGCCCCAAGGAATCACTATTTTACCTCGTGCACCTTATATCTTGTAAACAACGCTAACTAGTTTTGGGGATCACCGACGTCCGAAACGGATGTACCGCTGTGAGAGATTAGTATGTGATGGTACCTCGCAGGGATAGCGGGCGGGAGAAGCATCCTAACAAGATTGTCCCGGTACAGGATTACTAGGACGACGCCGTTTCTTCCACTCGAGGCCACCCCGGCTCGGGCACGCTTCTCACACAAGCTCATTCGACGGCAATGCCTCTCCTTCCAGAACGACGCCGCCCGGGCTTTCGGGCGGGCGCTGACACTTTTACTACGCCAGCCCCCTGATCGAAGCCACTCCCCTCCCTCCCGCCTGGAGGAAGCTCCAGGACGGCCAAGATGGATCGACGTCCCACACTTCCGTCTTGGAAGAGGCCCCAAGACTTCCAAGAGAGCCAAGATGGCACGGCGTCCCACTTTTCCGACAGTCAGGGCTCCCACCCCGCATTCGAGCAGAATGCAATCCACTTTTTAAGTCTCGAAGGGATCAGGACCCCAGGATCTGGGGATGTATTGTTCAAGCCGTCTCGGTCCGCTTGTCCGCCGCCCAGGCCGCGTTGGCGCCATGCCGGTCGACGGCGCCCAGGGTCCTGGATGCGCTTCTCGTATATCTAGGGTTGCTCTCCCCCCGGTCTTCATCCCAGAATCCTTCCTCATCCCTCTTCCATACTTTGTTCGCTGAAGGCTACCGGGCTTTGACGAAGCCAACCTTTGGGCAGCACGAGGAGTACCTTTGCCTTTCCTCTTTAACACCCCCCTACCTACATTCGCCATGGGTCTCAAGAAGCTCATGGGCCTGGGGGCCGATGAGAGGATTCAGAAGATCCGGGAGGAGGCTCCCCAGTTCGAGCATGTCCGCTGGTACCAGGACGCGGGCATGAAGAAGCTCACCATGTACTCGATTGTGCTCTGCGCCTCTTCCATGGGTACTGGCTGGGACGGGTAGGTGCTCCTTGGCCCCAACATTCCGGGCTGTTCAAGACTGACTCGGGCTCCAGCATGTACATGGGCGTGGTCCAGAACTTCGGGAGCTGGAAGGAATTCTTCGATGACCCCCAGGGCTCGAGGCTCGGCCTCCTCGTCGCCCTCTACCAGATCGGCTCCGTCTGCTCTATCCCCCTCGTCCCCCTCATCGCCGACCGCTGGGGTCGCAAGCCCTCCATCGCCCTCGGCTTCCTCATCATGGCAGTCGGTGCCGCCCTTCAAGCCTCCGCCCCCAACTTCGCCACCTACCAGGGTGGCCGTGTCCTCCTCGGTTTCGGCAACTCGTTCGCGCAGATCTGCTCCCCCATGCTCCTCGCCGAGATCACCCACCCCCAGCACCGCGCCCGATACACCACCGTCTACAACTGCCTCTGGAACCTGGGCTCCCTGCTGGTCTCGTGGACCTGCTACGGCACCCACTTCTGGGGGAATGACTGGTCGTGGCGGTTCCCCGCCATTCTCCAGGGTGTTCCCGGTCTCATCCAGCTCCTCTTCCTCTGGCGTATGTTGCATTTCCCCTTGCCGACGCCCTAGCATTCGCTGATTAACCTTCTTTCTTCTTCTAGATATGCCCGAGTCTCCCCGTTTCCTGATCGCCAAGGACCGCCAGGAGGACGCCCTGAACATCCTCGCAAAGTACCACGCCAACGGCAACCGCGACCACCCCACCGTGCAGTTCGAGTTCCGCGAGATCCGCGACACCATCAAGCTCGAGCAGGCCGCTGACGACAGCACCAAGTACATCGACTTCCTCAAGACCAAGGGCAACCGCTTCCGCCTCATTGTCCTCATCTCCCTCGGCATCTTCTCGCAGTGGTCCGGTAACGGTGTCGTCTCCAACTACTCGGCGCGCCTGTACACGAACGCGGGCATGGAGAAGGAGGACGACCGCCTGATTCTGAGCGCGGGCAAGACGATTCTCGACATGGTGGTGTCTATCGGATGCGCGCTACTCGTGGAAAGGATTAACCGCCGCTTCACCTTCTTGTTCTCGACTGGCGGCATGTTCCTCGCGCTTTTGTTCTGGACCCTTACGTGCGGACTGTATGAGCAGCACCAGGCGTCGGGCGCGAACGCGGGCATGATCTTCCTCGTCTGGCTGCACGGCGTCTTCTACTCCACCTGCTGGTCCGGTCTCCTGGTCGGCTACGCCGTCGAGATTCTGCCCTACTCGCTCCGTGCCAAGGGTCTCATGTTCCTCAACATCTCCATCCAGGTCGCTCTTCTCCTCAACACGTACCTCAACCCCCTCGCCTTCGCGGCGTGGGAGGCCGACGAGGAGAACGAAGATACTGGGTACGGCGGGACCACCTGGTACCTGTACCTCATCTACACCATCTGGGTCTTTGGCGAGGTCATCTTCATCTACTTCATGTACGTCGAGACCCGCGGGCCCACGCTAGAGGAGCTCGTCAAGGTCATCGACGGCGAGGACGCCCAGGTCGCCGACATTGACCTCGGCCGCCTGGAGAAGGTCCTCAACGATGACGACGAGAAGAGGACCCCGTCCGCCGAGCAGGTCGACCAGGTCGGCGTCGACAAGGCGTAAGGCCCCGCAAGGCTCGGCTTGTAACCTTACTTCTGTCTCGTCTTGTTTGAGTCTTTGCACATTTTCCTTCCGCCCCCTGACGTCGACGGGCACCGCGCTCTCTACCTCGCTCGGATGCGAGCGGGTGGAACAACCCAGGCGCGCGGCGTCGCTCGCCTACTGCTGCAGACGGGGTGTTAATGCTTCCGGTTGCCGGGTGGTTTTTAATGTTTTTTTTTCTTGGATATGAGACCCGGGGAACATCATGAGAGTGCCATCCGCCGTTCCTGGTGGGTGGGGCTGCTTTATGGACTGTCATTTATACCCATGCGAATATAAGCTGTTTACGCTTAAAGCTAGTACCCGCCGCGCTCGTAGAAACGTGAAATGGATAAACGGTCACTCGTGATCGATAGAAGGAGCGGGATGAGTGCGAGTTATATGTTGGAGCGAGAAGTACCCCTAAGACAGTAGCCCACCAGCCGGCGCAGGGGCTCCCCGAGTGCTGGAGGCCAGCCGACTTCGACCTCTGTTGCCCCGGGTCCTTGCACGCAAAGCAGGCGGAGAGGCGGCGTAGCATGAGACCTTAGGGCTAGGACCGAAGACGGCGCTGACCCGTGCTCTGGGGTAATCTGATGCAGGATAAGGGCGCGAGCCCGGTGTGCTCCCGCCACTGGGCCTCTCAGAGCCCGCGACGGTCGCGACTCTGCGGCAAGGTATCGCGCTCCATGGCGTTTTGTACGAACTGCGACGTGTAGGTCTGTGGAACGTGTCAAGCCCCATTAGGCCGAGTGCTTAACAGTGTAGGAATAAGTCTGGCAAGGCACAACATGCTCAGCCGCCCCGTCTTCCGGGTAGGTATCTTAGCGCGAAAAACACGAACTGGGCTCGACTGCCCTTGAGTTCTAGCACTTAATATCCCCTGCTAGGCCCGTGGTCTCTACCTACAAGTACGCCAGATACGTCGAGATGTCACACACTGGTATAACTCCACTACCAGACGATGATGCTAGAGTCAAGGTACACCAAATCCGGCGTCTCCTCCGCGGGACCTTGACCCGGATAGTCCGGGAGGTGCCATGCGCCGCTAGCTCGCGGCGAGTTAACGCCAATTGTATGCGTTGAGCTGTCACTGCGGGGGAGGGGCAATCTCGGAACGTGGCCCAGATGTCAACCGATCAGACTGACCACCCGGCCTCGTGGGTAGAAGTACCGGTACAACGCCGGCACGACGGAGCGCCCCGGGGCGCGAGAGATTACCCCGGAGCGGCGTACCCCGCAAATCTCGGTCCCCGCGGCCGCCCGATCCCCGACGTCCGAAAGCCGGTACCCTAAACCTGGGCCTTCTCCGCCTCCGCGCGGCGATCCACCTCCTTCCTCACCCGGAACCCCGCCAGCAGAATCTCCTTCATTTCAGGCGACACGAACTTTAGTTCCCTTCCACTCGCCCTCCCGGCCCTCACCTCCTCCTCCGTCGCCCACACATAATCCTGATGCTCCCTCTCATCTAGCGTCACCGTCTCAGAGCTCTCCACCTCCACCACGAACGACAGCCGGCACCACATCCACCCCTTTTTGGGGTTATCGTCCCGCCATATATGCGGCGGCTTCCCCGCGCCGTAGTCGTCGACGCAGGAGAGGAAGGAGGTGAGGGTCAGGCCGGCCTCCTCGGCGAGCTCGCGGGCGGCGGCGTGCAGGACGGAGGGGTCGGTGGGGTCGACGCCGCCGCCGGGGATCTCCCACATTAGGGGCCAGCCGTCGGTCGCGGAGCGCTGGATTAGGAGGAGGCGGGCGGAGGAGAAGACGAAGGTGCTGGCTATGAAGGCGTCGATGGGGGTGGGGAGGTTGGTGAGGGTTGATGGGGGGGAGAGGTAGGGGGTTAGGGAGGGGGGGACGGCGAAGGGGAGATTGGGTTGGGGTTCCATTGTGCCGGGGTATCTTGGGAGCGTGAGATAGAAGAGTCTCGGTGAGAGTGAGAGCGATGGTGAGTGTTAAAAGATGCTGGTGAGATGAGGTTCGTCGTTCTGTCGGTGAGTGGTTCCCGGAAATTACTTGTATCGATCGGATATTTCGGTGCCTAGCGTTATGAGCTGTCACTTGTCAACGGGTGGGGTGGGCGCGTCGAGGAGCTCATAGTGGGTCCAATAGCTGGCTCATCGCTATTCCGGTGCCTGGCATTAGCGTCCCCCGCGGTGACAGGCCCCGTATTGATCGCGGTCTCCACAGGCAGCCACATGCGGTGGGAGCTCCGTGCCGTCCGTCCCCATCAGGTAGCCAGATTCGAAGGACGTCTTACTCACCGAGTACCGAGATCGAGTCCTTCGCAGGCAGCAACACTTCATCAAATCGAGCCTCCACGATGCACTTTGCCGCCCTCCCAACCCCAGCCATCATTCTCGACTCGCGCGAACTCCCCCGGAAACGACCCGGACAGTGAGCCCTGCCTTGGAATACCATGGCCCACAACCCCCACAGTACCGGCCATGGATCCGGACGAAAATGCGACGCTGGGCAGGCTTTCGCTCGCCAAGGCCGTTTCCCGAATTGGTGAGGCGCAATTTTAATCGCTCCCGTGAGATTTGCTGTCGGCACCCGGGATTGGGGCGATCCCGCGCGGTTCCAGGGGTCTTCCCTTCTTTCCCGTCAGGTTGTCAGATTGTTCTTTTTTCTCTTCGTTTCTTTGTTGGGGCAATGGGATTGTGAGGGTTGATCGACGTCTGGATTCGGACATCAATTGAGCAGGCTGCGATCTTCCAGCGCCGATCCTCCGGACCTGAATTGGGAGGTCACGTCACCGAGTCGAGAGCGCCACAACAGAGAGGCCCCACGGAACCGAGAGCGCCGGGCACGGCGCCGGACGATGGGCCCGCGATAGTTCGAGCCCATGCACCAACCAAGATCGACCTCCCCAGGAGGGCCTTACGCCACCCTGACCTCGACCTCGACCGAGAGATCCCCCCCGGGAGCCAACCTATCCGTGCCCCCCGCCTCGGGGCGGTACGCGAAGCAGCCGCGGGCCCCGAGGGGCGGCACGCCCGCGGCGCCCGGTGCCGGCGCGACGGGCGACCTCGCGCCAAGGGGGGAGGCGGAGGAGGCGGAGACGGCGGGGTATACGTTCTATCGGGAGGGGACGCCGACGCCTTCGGATCGGTCGGTTGAGACGGGGTGGCAGAAGAGGAGGAGGGTCTCGGCGAGGGTGTCGAGGCGGGTGGGGGTCGTGCTTTCTAGTGTTGGGTTTCCGGCTATTGAGAGGGCGGAGAGTGCGGGTGCGGGTGCGGGAGGGGGGACGAGAGGGCCGGGTGGGAGTGATGATGGGGATGGCGAGCGGAGGAAGAGGGTGTACGGGGTTCCGCTGGGCATGTTCTGGTGTCTTGTTATTGGACTCGGGATGGTCGTCATCGGGTTAGGTGTGGGATTGGGTCTGGGGCTGGGGTTAAAGTCCGGCGGAGACGAAGCAGAATCCGCAGCGTAAGTCTACGTTCTACAGCATTAACCCTCGCCACTAACACGAGCTCAGCGCAACCGAGTCCTCCTCCACTTCAACAACCACCCCTCTCCCCACCTCGACATCCACGAAACCCATCACCGCCGAGATAACCTGCCCCGAGTCCGACGGCCACCGCTTCCTCGTCCCCAAGGAGTCCAAGTCGTTCCTGATATCCTGCGGCGTCGACTACACGAAGGACACCGAGGAGATTGGCCACGGGCCGGCCCTCGACGTGGAGCAGTGCGTCGAGAAGTGTGCGCAGAATGAGAGGTGCACGGCGTGCGGGTGGGGGTATATTGACGGGGACAAGGACGATGAGTATAGGTGCTGGATGAAGGGGCGGTTGGGTGGGGATCATGTTGCGAGGGCGAATTGGACGTTTGCTGTTTTGGAGAGGTAGGGGCTAGGGAGAGTGAAGGTGTGCGTGCTGTAGTGGAAGGGAGGGGGGCCGGAGTTGGGTTTTTTTTTGATGCTTTCTTACGCGCTCATGTATAACTCATGTCTTGATACCAACCTTAGAACCATCGCTAATAATACTCTGTACATACCAGCCCGCGGCTAAGCGGATGGCGCCTTGTGGCAGTCGAGCACACCCTTACGGACGCCGGTTGCCCTTGGGGCCTGCGGTGGTGTGATCTGCAGGTGACGCCTCTCGGTCGTGGTTGCATCACCGCCCACTTTTTTCACAGTCTGGAGGCCTGGAAGATGCCGTGTGGCTTTGGTGAGCGGGCCGCAACCTCGCTCGACATCATGATACGTCGGATCACTGGCGACCGGGCTTGTGCCAGGGAGCACAAGCGGCGGCCCCAATCACGCCACTTCAGAAGCAATCTAGATCCCCGGGGGGAGTATTAAATCCCCCTTCCAACCATCTTGCTCACCCGACACCCAAGCGAACATTCAACCCTTGACAGATTGATACGAAGCAGCACACAATTCACAATGGCTACCTACACCTTCACGCAGACGGAGACGCAGACGACGCCCGACACCCTCTTCCACACGCTCCTCACCGTCATCGACTACCACACCGACCCCTCGGGCGGCACGCGCTCGACCTGGGTCCTCGGCACCCATACGGGGCTCCCGGCCGCCAAGGCCTTTGCTCGAAAGTCGCTCTCGGAGCTCGGGTACGAACGCGACGACTTTGAGCAGTACGAGGAGGCGCCGGCGGGCGGGGCGCCGACGGCTGAGGTCACGGGCGCGAAGATGAAGGAGTGGACGCACGGGGACGGGTACGTTGTCTGGGCGAAGGCGCCGGCGGGGCAGGTCTTTGAGGTGAAGATCGATGCCAAGGGGAATAACGAGAACTTGCCGGCTTCGAAGGAGGATGTACCGGTGTTGCCCGCGGGGGCGGACCATCTGCACTACGTGATGCAGACGCGAATCGATTATAACAAGGACCGGAACGGGGCGGAGCAGGAGACGGATGTGGAGGGGAGTTATGTTAAGAGGGGGGATGCCATGATTGCGGCCAAGGGCTTGCTGTTGAAGGGGGACTTTGACGAGTATGATGAGAGGGACGAGAGGGATGGTAAGGGCGAATGGGACTTTGGGGAGGATGTCGTTGTGCATGCCGTCAAGTCGAGTGGGGAGAACTTTGATGTCGCGGTGAGGACGGTGCCGGGGGCGCATCAGAAGCACGCGAAGAGGGCTATGAAGACTTAAGGGGGGGGTTGTGGTGTATGTGGGCTGCCGTGGGAACAGACTGTCTATGGGCGGTGTAGTGTGCAATACAGATGAAATCGAAGCTCGAGTGTTGTCGAGATGAGGTCAGTGTAGCACCATGTGATTTAGGCTCCAGTGAGGTCACATGACGCCGTGTCAGCATCGCGTGTCAACCCCACCAAATCCCGGGGACTGCTCTCACGCGTCACCTTTATGTCGCAAACATCCCCAATCGAAGCCCCCATCTCCACTCTCTGCGGGGTTCTCTCCAACCTCGATAACGCTAGGCAATGAATCTGCCCACCGTCCGACCATGACCGACGACTCCGAACCGACGAAACTCCCCGAGACCAAGGATGGGGCTCCCGAGCAAAGCCGACCCGACCAGGAGGACGCGGAGAACGCGGACGAGTACCACGATACGTTAAAGTACCACCTCCTCGGCCCCAGCCTGACCAAGGCAGGCCAAGATGCCGTCGACCAGACAAAGGTCCGTCTTCTCCCTTTCCTCCGCTCCGCGCAGCCACGCCTAACGGGTGACAGGTCGCCGAGATTATCTACAACGCCTCCAAGGGCTCCAAGTTCTTCGAGTACGAAGAAGCCCGCGACAAGATCCTCACGGAAAAGATTGAGCGCATCCTCGAGCGCAAGGCCGAGCTGGGCGAGCACCAGGTCGCGAGGGCGACGCGCGACGCGGACGCGCTGCTGGTGGAGCTGGAGGCGGGGAGGGACCTGTCGCAGTGTGTTGTACATGTCGACTGCGATGCTTTTTTTGCGGCGGTTGAGGAGTTGGATAGGCCTGAGCTAAAGGAGATACCGTTTGCCGTTGTATGTTTTCTGTACTCACCCTACTCTGCCCCCTCTCATCCTCACTCCTACTCCCAACCACGCTGTCGCCGGGGAGAGCTGACACCACGCAGGGAAAGGGCGTCCTGACGACCTGCAACTACCACGCCCGCCGCTTCGGCGTCCGCTCGGGCATGGCGTCCTTCGTCGCGAAGAAACTCTGCCCGGATTTGACGCTCATACCCAACAATCACGGAAAGTACGGCTCAAAGGCCGCCGAGATCCGCGCCGTCTTAACCGAGTACGATCCCCGCTTCGAGAGCGCGTCCATTGACGAGGCGTACCTTAATATTACAGAGTACTGTGCAGCCCGCGGGGTGGAGCCAGAGGAGGCGGTCGAGGGGATGAGGGCGCAGGTTAGGGAGAAGACGGGGGTGACGGTCTCGGCGGGGATCGCGGCGAATGCGCGGCTTGCGAAGATTTGCTCGAATATCAATAAGCCGGACGGGCAGTTTGTGCTGCCCAGTGAGCGCGGGGAGATTGTGCGGTTCATGGGGGCCTTGTCGACGAGGAAGGTCTCGGGGATTGGGCGCGTCATGGAGAGGGAGCTCGCGGCGGTGGGGATATGTTCCGTGGGGGATATCTACGAGCAGAGAGGGTATATACTCCCGCTGTTTGGCGAGAAGGCGCATGTTTTTCTTTTGCAGGCGTACCTTGGGCTTGGGAGGACTAGGATACAGCCTGCGGAGGAGACGGCGAGGAAGTCGGTGGGTACGGAGAGGACGTTCCGCGCCATCTCGGACCCGGGGGCGCTGAGAGAGAAGTTGAAGGAGGCAGCGGAGGAGTTGGAGAAGGAGCTCGCGAAGGCGGGGGTTAGGGGCCGGACGGTTGTGCTCAAGGTTAAGCAGCATACGTTTGAAGTGTACACGAGGCAGGTCGTCGCGGGAAGGGCGGTGTGTAAGGCTGGGGAGCTGTATGAGTTGGGGGAGAAGATGCTGGGGAAGCTGCAGGAGGAGGTTGAGGGGGGGTTGTGCTTGAGGCTCCTGGGGTTGCGGTGTACCGGGCTTGTCAGCGCGCGGAGGCCGGATGCTGCGGCGTTCTTTGGGGTGAGGGAGCATGTGAGGCCCGAGGTTGACGAGGACGGGTGGGAGAAGTTGCCGGAGGAACTTCTCGATGAGGACGCCGCTCCTCCGTCACCAAAGGATTCGCCTGATGTTGAAGATGAAGCGGGCAACCCGAAACCGCAAGCGGATACTGATACTACTAATACCACACCCCCGCGAGAGGAGGAACAAGAAATCTGGTTCTGCCCAATCTGCTCGCACCCACAGCCCGCAGAGGAGCGCCTGCTCAACGAGCATATCGATCTGTGCCTCTCGAGGCAGACGATCCGTGACGCGGTGCAGGACCTGGCGCGACGGGAGACCGAGGCCGGGCCTTCGAATCGGGTGCCGGAGTCTGGGGCGAGGAAGAGAGGGAGGGCGGGCGGTGGGGCGGATCCGAGGCAGAAGAAGCTTTGTTTTGGGTAAGCGAGTTGGAGGGGATTCCTCATGTCGGTGCCTGCTTTGCGTTGGTGTCGGACTGTGGTTCCCGGGGTGGTCATGTTTGTGGATGGCTCTTTGTTTAGGCATAGCTTGGCGACATGTTACGAGAATACCATTTATACCCACGTCTACACGTCTATCTCTACCACACATGCTACCATGGGGCTCTGAAACCATGTTGGGTGGGATGGTAGGGAGGTCCAGTTCATCTGGCTGGGCGGCGGAGCGAGAGGTGGAGCGGCAAGGGGTGCTGGGGTTTGGCCCTGGGGAGGGGGATCGCGGACCGTGGGCTTCCTTCCGTATCTTCTGGCATCACAGGACGGGAAAGGCACTTGACTCGTCCTCCCGTGGAAAACCGAAATTGATCCTCGTCCACCGTCCAGCAACGAGCTCCCTGCTTCCCGTCCAGAAGCCCACCAGCGATCTCGACCGCGCGGATGCAACGATTCACACTGGCGCACCGGTTCTCGGGACAATAGGTGATAATTCCGGGTAATACGGGCCAAAAGTTCGGTCGACACGTTGCGCGATGCTGGAGGCGTGAACCCCGTGTCGCCCCCGGGTCGGCGGTTTGTCCTGGCACTCGCTACGGGGTCCTGCACCACCCCGCTAAGCCCGTCCGACCCCACTTTATAAACTCACTGGAAGCTCCGGGCACGGGGTCCACCTTCCCCGGGGCGAGATGCGAAGACTCTGGGACGTGGAAGGCAGCCCTCGTGTCTCCTTTCACAGCCTAATATCTGCTTGTTTATATATGATTCCCTGTCTCCACCTCTTCCCATCTTGGCTCCATGGCGAAGAAGCACTGCTCCTTGACCCTAGAAACGACTGCCCTGACGTAGGACATAGATTGTCACGATGCGTTCTCTCATCTCTTTCCTGTTGGTCCTCGCCCAGCTCGTGGCTGGATCCCAGCCCTATCGCGGCCTCATGTACCTATCAGGGTGCGCCTCCCCCTACGGCCTTTCCTCCGGCATCAGCTAACCCAGATAGACAACACCCCATCGTCCCCGAGTACGCCCTCACAAGGCACATCACGCACGTGGCCCTCGCCTTCATGAAGTCGGACGTCTTCAACGAGGAGAGCCCGCGGGAGTGGCCGCTGTTCACCACCGTCTCGGAGACGCGGCCCAAGTTCCACCCCGGGACGAAGATTGTCGTGTCAATCGGCGGGTGGGGGGATACGGCGGGGTTTGATGTCGCGGCGAGGGATGAGGCGTCGAGGGGGAGGTGGGCGGAGAATGTGGCGAGGATGGTGGAGGATATGGGAGCTGATGGTAAGACCAGGCCCTACTTACGCACTGGCGACTTTCTGACCTCGATATAGGCGCCGACATTGACTGGGAGTACCCCGGGTATGTGCCCCTCACTTCTTACGGACCCTCCCCTTACACCTACTAACCCGGCCCAGCGGCAACGGCGACGACTACAGAAAAATCCCTAACTCGGAGCGCGCCTGGCAGATCCAGGCCTTTCCCCTCCTCCTGCAGTCGCTCCGCGCCGCGCTCGGCCAGAACATGCTCCTGACGGTCGCGCTCCCGTCCCTCGAGCGCGACATGATGGCCTACACGCCCGAGACGCTCCCTCTGATCCTGGCGCAGCTGGATTTTGTAAATGTCATGACGTTTGACATGCTCAATCGACGGGATAACGTTACGGGGCACCAGGCCGGTGTTGTTGGCTCGAAAGCCGCGATGGGGGCGTATGTGGACCGCGGGGCGGAGGCTGGGAAGATGAATCTCGGGCTGCCCTTCTTTGTAAAGTGGTTCACGACGGAGGCGTGCCCGGACCCGGAGAACCCACTCGGCTGCCCGATGCCGGTCCTCGAGGACCCCGCAACCGGCGCCGACCTCGGACGTTCCGGCGCCTTCAGCTTCCACGACGAGGTCCCCGCCGGCCTCGAACCCTCCTTCAACCGCGCGCTTACGGAGGGAAAGTACGACGAGGTGGGAGGGGGGTACTACTACTGGGACCAGGAGGAAAGCCGCTTCTGGACGTTTGACACGCCGGGGGCGGTGCGGAGGAAGGTCCCCGCTGTTGTGGAGGGCATGGGGCTCGGCGGGGTGTTTGCGTGGGGGCTGGGGGAGGATGCGGATGAGTTTGGGCGGTTGAGGGCTGTGGATGGGGAGATGGA
This sequence comes from Scopulariopsis brevicaulis, assembly GCA_017657125.1. Lineage (NCBI taxonomy): Eukaryota > Fungi > Ascomycota > Sordariomycetes > Microascales > Microascaceae > Scopulariopsis > Scopulariopsis brevicaulis. Next base: position 62,029 of record JAGFNX010000080.1, on the reverse strand, counting down.
GAGGATGGCGAGGAGGGGGGACAAGAGGGAGAGTAGCAGGGAGTTGTGACGGATGGAATCCTGCCGGTATGAGAACTAATACGGGTTGAGGCCGACGGTGTGGGGAGTATCACGGGACAAGGGGCCCGCTTATACGGGAGGTGCTATGAGTGACGTGCCTGATGAGTATTAATCGACTAAACCGACATCGTTCATTGCCGCGCGAAGCAATCGCCGCCCAGACCCAAACTGCGAAATCGTCATGTCCCGTCTCAGCGTCTCAGCGTCCAAGCGTCCCAAAAGCTTCGTCCGGGGTATAAAAGAAGGAAAAAAAGGGTATCTCCGAGTTCCATCCACCGTCCATAACCATTTCCATGACCGAAAGGAAATTTTTTACTCATTATCGTCTCCAGATCGTTCGCCCATCGTCCCCCCTTGAAGAGGGAGGACTGTCTGTCGGCTTGTTCTCGTACGCGCGTTGCTCGTGGAGGGGGAGGCCGGCTGGACCGGCGTCTTAGGCCTGGGGGTAGGGTGCGGGGCCGGAGACGCCGGCACTGGTGGTGCCCCTGCGGGTCTCGAGGGCCTCGAGGCCGGTAAGGCCGGTGAAGATGGCCCTGCTCTTGTTAGTAATTTTACTCCCTGGGGTCCCACGTCCACCCAGCGCGAGCCGCGAAGGAGGGGGAGAGGAAAGAGGGAATAGGGAGGGGCAAGGGAAAACTCACCAGTTGAAGAAGGAGAACGCAATGGCAGCTTGGAACGACCTGCACACGCTCCCGTGGCACCTTGGCACCCCGAGGTGCGCCGCCGCCGCCACGGCGCCCGCGAACCAGAAGATGGTCGTGACGGCCAGGACGCCGAGCGGGATGAACTTGTTGAAGAATGGGAGGCGGCGGGCGACGAGGAGGTAGGCGAGGACGATGAACGTCCAGACGGTGCAGAAGATGAGGAAGTTGTTCGAGTCCGGGGAGTGGCTGCCGAGGGCGTTGGCGACGTAGGCGGTCAGGCCGAGGATAATGATTGTGAAGATGACGAGGACGCCGGATAGGATGTGTGATATGCCGAGCATGGTGGCGGTTTAGTTGAGCTGTCTGTGGTGTGTGTTGTGTGGTGGGTTGTGGTGTTGAGCTTCGGCTTTTTGGCGGAGGGCGCGGGGAGAGAGGTATGGCAGCAAGTTGCGACAGAGGAAATGGTGGGATGACGCGGGAGGGGGGGGGGGGGATGAGCGACAACTTATATCACCCAAACACAACGCCGGTACCGCTAACACCCACAAAGCCAAGACCGGTACCAAGACGCGATTGGCTAGGAAAAAAGATACAAGGTGATCCCCGGGATCTAGTCCTTTTTTTCCGTTTTTCTTCAAGGTGCCTTTTAGATTGGGCCGCCTTATGGAAGATCGCCGATCGCTGGAGATGGTGTCTGGAGTTGAGGCTCGGGGTGGATACGTCTTATTTGAAGTGTGGGGATTTCCTTGTTGTTCCTTCACTTCGGGAGCGACCGGAGTGGAGTCGAGAAGATTGGAGAGAAACAGGCGAGGCAAAGAACGAAGAGTGGGTGCGTCGGGTAATATGGAAGAAGCTGGTAGGTGTGTCGAGGGTTCGGCCGATCAGTCTCGCGTTCCAACAGAACAAAGGACGACAGAGCTTTTAAGTACGTGTGACGCAAGATGCAGAGGTGCGGCACACATGCGTCATCCGGCCCAGGCGCAGACGACTGCCGGCGCGATCGATCCACACACACCACACACCGCATCGGGCGACCAAGGACCGGTCACAAGACCCGGAGGCCGCCCTCCGTTCCCCATACCCCATAAAAGTACGTAACGGCGCTGTTTCCCTCTCTTTCTCTCGCGAGCATATGCTTCGTGGCGCAGAGCGGAAAAAACGCAGTCCTGGCCAGGGAAAGGAAACTAGCCGAATGCAAGGGGAAAAACGCGTCATCGCTGTATTGGAGCGGTAATCCCGGAGGGAAGAGAAAAAAAAAAAGGTACGTTCGTCACGTTTGCATGCGAGCCGGAACCTCGGCCCCACTCTTTCCGCGCCGTCCGGATTCCGCGCCACCCAATGAGTCCTGGGCGAGGTGTCGGACCCGAGACGTCACCGCTGCATCAAGAGCGCGGCAAGTTGACTTGGCATTTGGCATTTGGGTTTCTGGTGTCTCGTGCGGTGCTTGCCGTCTGAGACCACGCTATTGAAACATGGGGAATGAGTCGTCGTCATCGCCTGGGCCGTGACGCTTGGCGGGCAGGGATGCCTCGGACATCTGATTCGTGTGCCAACGCGCAGCTGGATGGGCTGAGCTTGGCGGGGCGATGTGTCTGCGTCTGGCAGCCCTACGACGGAGACAATGCCACGGAGACGACTGTTTTTTTTTCTTCACCGTGGCCGGTGGAGATACTACTTGTCCACGCCTGTCGTGACGTGGACTGAGGCTTGAGCAGAATCGAGGAGCTTGGCGTCTCCAGCCCCTGCCGCATTCGGAGAAGCTGCTGCTCGACTCGCAGTAGGGCGGCAGGAATAGGACAAGCTCCACAGGGGCTTGTCCGGTGCCCACCGCCTATTCTTAGTAAATCCTACCCGAGCGGGCCCTAGCGCCACCATTTGGTCCCAGCGTTGAAATGAGCTCACTGCCGACGATCCGGCTTGGTCTTGGCCGAGCGGCGTCCGCAGGGGGCCATTTGCTCCACTGGTCGGCGAGCCCCGATGGAGGAGCCAACGGCGGGGCCGGCGTGCTCGCGCGGCCGAGCTCGGTCCAGGGCCGGAGGGCCGGGCGGTGAGGGGCGGCTCACGGCGGGCTCTTAGGATTTGGGCTCCGACACTTGTCGCGTGGTGCACGGAGCATGCCCCGGGCCGCTGACGAGCCCGGGCGCGCCGTGAGCGGTGCTTGGCCGTCGCTCCTGCACCATGAGGTCCCCCGTTCTTACTTCGAATACTCCGATATAGCGGGCCCGTTCCCACAGAGCGCGCGCATGTTATATGCCGAGGACGTCCTCATGCTCCTTTCTGGTGTCTGGACCCGGAATGAGGTCACTCTCCGCGCACTCGAGCTCGCCGGCAACCCGAAAGGCAAGGGACCTTGGCTGGAAGACTTGTCCAGCGGACCCTTGGATCATCTCGCGCACCCAAAGTAAGTACGTACAGTAGGGAGCGGGAAGATCCACACAAGCTCACGGGCCCCCACAGAAAGCGGCCCCGACCTCAGCGATGATATCATACACTGGGGAACCGGCCTCCCATTCGCTGCTGCCCCGCCTTGGGCGCCACTGGCACTCACCGAGACGCGGGCACCCGCGTGGTGTCGCTGGCTATCCCGCTTTGAGAGTGGGCTTCGAGAAGGAGTTTAGGAAGTGATACGAGTACAGTAGAAGGATGTAGGATCCGGGCTCTGGAAAGCGATGTTGCGGATGCTGTGTCATGCACGCGAGGGATCAGGCTTGGTGGGACTGCAAGGAAGACGTGGGAGCGGTCACGGGACACCGGCGGGATGAACGTCTGTGCTGATGGAATGCGGGGTTGGCTGAGCTCCCTCGCTCACCTGCTCACCTCATCAATCCATTGTCTCCAAGTATCCCGTGTCAAGCCACCGCGCCACCACGGCCGCATGCTTATACCGTGACTGGGCACAAGGCCACCCACATAGTATAGCCACCCATATAAGGCCGCACCAGCCCGGCCATCGTCACACCACCACATCCCCGCACCCCCGCACCGAGCATACCAAACAACACCCAAACTCCAACAAACCATCCACGACAGCACCGTCCAAAAGAACCGCCATGGCCGCTCGAGAGCCGCTGATTGATACCGAGCTCGTCGCGGAGTTCGCCGAGCAGCCGCCCGTCGACAAGACGCCCATCTCGCCGGTGGGGCCGGCGCGGAGGGACTCGATTGAGCAGCATCTGCTGCACCGGCCCGAGCGCGACAACCTGGTCGAGAGTGCGTCTCCATCCCCAGCACCGACCGACATCAGTCCCTCCTCCCACGCTCCATCTCCCGAGAACTAACGCGCGCAGAAAACATCCTCCCCAAGTCGACCGCCGCGCCGTCGCTCCAGGCCCACGAGAAAGAGGTATGCCCTCCTCCCGCTTCCCCCCTCCTTCCCTTCCACACCCCCTACCCCATGCCGCGCACCCAGGGCTAACGCAGCGGTTCGAACAGCTCAAGAAGCACATGCTAGCCGACACCCTCAACGACAAGATCGCGCACCGGCCGGCGCACGAGGAGCTCGTCGCCGAGGGCGTGCTGAGCGAGGACCCGGTCCTCGCGCGGCGGGCGATGGAGGAGCGCGCAGAGCAGGAGGGGGTCGCGTGAGGTCCAGGCCTGCCTTTGTTGGTCTGCATATGACGGGTTTCTATTTTGCGCTGGGAGTATCGAGGGTATGGTAATGGTCTTTTGTGCTGGGAACATTGACTTGTTTTTAGTTTTTAGGCTGTTTATGGGCTACGGGAATAATACGGTTTATATCACGCTTTTCCTGTCGAGGTGTTGTGAAGTGGTGGTATTATGCCATCCTATCCGGCCAAAGACCCTGAACATAAATGCAAGTACTATCCCCAAAACTCCCAATCCCCAATACGCCGCCCATTCCCAGTTTTCCCAAAGAATATAAAAAGCAGAGTATCCGCCGCGCCAACCCGAAGCTTGGGGAGATCACCGCCGCGGGCGCGCCGCGCCGTAGCTCGACGGGCTCGGGGCCGAGACGTCCTCGACGCCCATGTTGTGGTTGTGGATCACGACGTTGCCCTTGCGGGTCGAGGTGGAGGTGTGTTTTGCTGGGGGTGTGTTAGTGGCAGTCCGCTTGCTGAATGGGGGTGAGAGCCGGGGATGACTTACTTGCGCCGTACTCGCGGTGCTCGTGGCTGTTGTGGGCCGCAGACGAGGCGCGGGAGCTGGAGCAGGCGCTGGTGTTTGCCGAGGTGATGACGGTGGAGGGCATGGTGTCTGTTGAGCTGTATGTGTGGTTGTGGAGGTCCAGAGTGTTGTTTGCGGCCTGATATGGTTGGGCGGGCAGGTTACCGGTATGATATGACTCGATGGACCCGAGTGTAAGGCGCTGATGTCGAGTGACGATGCGTTGATGCTGAGGGAGACGTTGAGAAGTAGGTCTTGGGCTATATCAAGGCTGTCGAGTCTGATGGAAAAGGGAGACATGGTAGACCAAGGGGGACGAGGGGACTCATCTTATATAGACGGTCCCACGGAAGGGAAAGACAAGAAGTGGACTCGAGAACAATCGAGTCAATGGAACTTGCCCCCGGGACCAAAGCTCCACAACCCACAACCTACCCAATTCGCCCAATTGCCAATGAGAAACGGAAGTACCGCCAGCACCAGGAGGGAATGCCATAATGGGCGGGCTAGAGTCACAACTGTGTGCGCGAGCACCAGCACGGGGAAGTGTACCCGCAAAGAAGTGTACGCGCCCCGCCCGCCCGCGCCCCAAAGTGCTCGACGGGGTATCGCCCCGATCTGCAGATCGAGGCTCGCAGGCGGAACGCGCGGGTCTCTCCCGTGCGAACCTGGGCGCCGTTCGGGGCGGGTGCCTGGGCACAGTAAGGCTCGTACTGTGGGCTTGTGAGAGCTTCAGGCGCCGGATGCCTGGACCTGTCTCTATTCCGGCAGGGGAGGCTGGGGCCCTCGGCCGAGAAGAACGCTTGGCCTTCGCCAGGCAGAAAGGCCGCAGAGCAAGGTTTCCCGCCTGGAGCTCCTGGCCGGAGCGTAGATGCCTGGGATATGTGGGGACGGGCGCGCCCGATTCGGGGGGAGTCTCACCCCGGCGCAACTGAACCTGAAGCGCGGCGTGCAGGTCTTTGCGCACGGGGTGGGCAGGCTGCAGCGCGCGGGCTCGATCTCCGAGAAGGAGAGAGTGACATGCTTTCGATCTCCCGTCCATCTCGCAGAGGCGGGGGTGGGTGTGGATGCAGGAACAGCCCTACGTGTGGGTACGAGCGGGTACCCGATCTTTCATGCTCGGGAGTTGGGGGATGCATGTACCTAGCCCGTTTGGTCACCACCCTGCTAGGGGCGAACCGAGAGCCAAGACGCAAGTGAGCTTCCCCGATGACCATGGGGTAGTTGTAACTCGGATACATGGAATTCACAGCGGTTCACACTCGTGGCGTGGGAGATTGTCTCGGGGGATGAACGCCCCGAAGTCACCCGCGGGACTTTACAACTTGGAAGATTCACACTTCGGGCGTCACGGGGGCACGCGGAATTGGAATGTCCTCGGACAATGACGCCAGGAGTTCGAGGCGTCACAGCGGGGCGGCGATGGGGGGATACACGATACACGGGACCTTGTCTGCGCAGCTCGTACCCAGGGTCGCCGACTTACAAGTTCGCAGCAGCGGGGCTTCGCGGGGGCGGGTGCTCCGGGCTGCCGCACTGTGCCGTGACCCTTCGATTCCCCTCGCAGCTCGAGTAACACACTTCGCACTGCAAGCGCACATCTGGGCGTGCGTCTCGCGCAGGGCAGATAATCGCGCCCGCGCCAAGAACACACCCCACCGACCCCCAGCACGTCGTTTCGCCACTCGTCGGCGCGGTGAGTCAAGCAGACGACAGCCCGGTTCTCGACCCCGCCAGCAGTGGGAATACCGCCCAGCGCTGGTGCCTAGAATGTTAGGAACACGAGGGTGCATGACACCCCGCGAGACGTGAGAACAGACTTGTCACCGGTTCCCCCCCCCGTACACTGCATCTCCCGGGCCCCCGGCGCCTTTCCAGATCTCGATCCGGCGGGTATCCATGGGCACAAGGTCTCGGCGCCGGACGGACCCGGGCGCGCCAGAACTAGATGACAACGCCTGAGATCAACGGGGGCTCCCCTGACGTCTGACATGTCGCCGCGTTGCACTACCCAGAGACGGAGTCTCGCTCTGCCCCCTGGGCCCGGGAAATGGGAGGCGGCGAGGGGGATGTGTGACGTCTTGGCCATGGTTTTTTTTTCCCCGGTGCTTGCGACGGAAGAGACGGGAAATGATGTCAAGGCCGGTATGCCGAGATGTTGCGGAGCCTTGTGGTTGTCGGGTTCACAGGTAGGCCGGGCTGTGCCGGTGTGGGCCCGTGTATCAGGTAGACGGGCGGTATCTGGGCTGGCGATGCGAGGCTGGTGGTGACGTTGGGTTGCGAGGTCTTGGATGCGACGTCTTGTTGTTTGGGGATGGACTTGGGGTCAGGGCTGGGCTGGTGGTTCCTGGGGCGTTGACGGGGTAATTACAGCGGAGGCGGGGTGACGAAGTCGCGCGGACGTGCGAAGACGAAGTGATGGATGAATTCAGTGACCTCGATGGACCTGGGATCTCCGAGGTGGCCTGGGAGCGACCTGGGAGCGACATGGGTGTGCTGGCCGCGGGGTGACGGGCCCCACAAGCTTCCTGGCCGCCAGCGCCACTGGCCAATCACAGCACCCAATCGCCTCCCCGGACCTCCCCACACCCCCAAACACCACGAATCCAATTCAGCATCACGACCTCCTCACCTCGACCCCCCTCATCCTCAACCGCCACACCCCCAAAAACACCACAATGAAGCTCCCCCTCGTCCTCCTCGCCACCCTCGGCCTCGCCGCTGCCGCAGATCTCGGCATCGAAGTCACCCACGACCCCGGGTGCGAGCGCAAGTCCAAGGCCGGCGACCCGATCGAGGTGCACTACAAGGGCACCTTTGCCGACAGCGGCGACAAGTTCGACTCCAGTACGTCCTCCCCGAACCCCTGGCCCTGACAATCTTCTCCTCGAGCTAGGAGGGCGAGTCTGGAGCCAAGACCAGACGTATTAGACGCGAGCTGACGCACTTGGCGCAGGCTTCGACCGGAACAAGCCGCTGGCCTTTAAGCTCGGCAGCGGCCGCGTGATCAAGGGGTTCGTCCACTTCATCCCAACAACCCCCCCTTCCCTGGTCTTCTGGACCCCATAACTCTCCAGGAACCGTAGACGGGTGCTAACACCTGCCAGTTGGGACGAGGGCCTCCTCGACATGTGCGTCGGCGAGAAGCGGTATGTCCCTCACCTCACCCCTCACCCCTCACCTTTCCCGCAACGAACTCACCGCTGACGAGAATAGGACCCTGACCGTCCCGCCCGAGTACGGCTACGGCGACCGCGGCATCGGCCCCATCCCGGGCGGCGCGACCCTCAGTACGTCACCCCCTAACCCTCCCCCGCTCGCAAAGGACGCACGAACTAACTAACCCCCGCAGTCTTCGAGACCGAGCTCATGAGCATCCAGGGCGTCGCCAGCAAGGTAAGACCCATCCGGCCGGTGAACGCGCTGGGATGGCGCTAACGCCCGCGCGGCAGGATGAGCTCTGAGGGGGGGGGCTGTTATGGGGTTCCGATGTTCTCCGTGGTGCGGGGGCCGGATGGCGCGGGCTTGCAGAGACGCACGTGGGAAGTGAGGCGCCCTGTTCTGGTGCTTAAGCGCTATCCGGGTTAACGAGAGATGGTGGTCCTTGAGCCTGAGCGGGAACGCCGCTCGACAGGACGCCTGCTTCACGATCTACTCTGCAGATAGATGTACATAACTCGCATCGTTGAAATTGGCCTAGAACCACTGTACATCCAGCCGACCCGTCGTGATGGCATCGTGGGCTTCCTGAACGCTGACACTTACATCCCGAGGTGGTACCCATCGGTGGACCCTTCACCTGAGGACCTAGGAGCAGCGTTTTATGCCGGGGAGTGGGCAGGGCCAGCATGAGAGTGGTATAATCTTCATCGTAGGGGCGAGGTGCACTACGCCCATTCTCTGCGCGGGCTGCGTCCGGGGCTTACTCGTGCCGGTCGGTTGTTCCGCTCATGGCCACCCCCGCCCACCCTTCGCGGCGCATGTACAGAAAGTCCGGTCCTCGTCTTGTAATGGCAGAAGCACATGGAGTGCAGTGCCATACCCCCCCCTCCTCCTCCTGTACCCGCCTCGTAAACCCGACACTCGCACGCAGTATCTGCCGAGAGCCCTCGTCTGGCCTCCATCAAGAGAAGACACCAGCCTGCGAGGGATGCTTAACCTTCCGGGGCAACAGTTGCATCGCACCTCGTGTACTCCGAGAGCTGAACGGCCTCGGGGAAGGAGGGAGGCGTCGGCTAGGCTGGCCCCACGCGGGGCTTGCGTGGGGAACGGGTGCTCTCTGTTGCGGCGAGTGTAGTGTTCTCCCTCCCGAGCCTACCAGCCCTAGAGGATGAACCAGAGGGAAAGCTGCTACTGGTAGTGAGCGATGTGAACTAGAGCCCTTCGCAAGCCCTGCGTATACACATGACGAGGCCATATGTGTCGGCACCCAAAGGCAAGCGGACCTTGGTTTTTCGTCACTTCACATTCGGGGGTATTTATCTACCATACAGACGAACTAAACACTCGCGTCAATTACAACCCCCCTCCACCACTGATAATCATTCCCCACACTCTAATCCAGCCCCTCAAACTTGAGCACGCCGTGCGCCCCCATAGGCCCCAGCTTAGCCGCAACAGCCTCCCTCCTCTTCCTCTCCCTCTCCCTCCGCTCCCGCCCCCTCTCCTCATCCGAGTCCTCATCCGAGTCCGACTCCTCCTCACTGCTCTCTTCCCTCTCCCTCTTCGTCCCCTTTGCATCCCCACCCTCGTCCTCGTCGTCACTGTCGTCGTCGTCGTCCTCCTCCTCCTCTTCCTTCTCCTCATCGCTCGAGTCGTCGTCGTCGCCGCCCTGCAACTCCCTCAGGTCCTCCCAGATCTTAACAACCTTGCCACCGCCCGTAACAAGCCTATCAAAGCAGTCGAACCCAGCGCCCACGACAGCCTCCACATCGTCGTGCCGCAGCTCACCGCCGAGAACCGCCTCCCGCCTGCCAATGTCAAGCATCGTGACCCTCCCGTCGCCAGTGGCCGCAAAGACGGCCTTGCCCTCGCGGCCTCCGTAGCCGAGGCCGGGCGGCAGGGAGACCAGGACGTCGACGCTCTCCTCGCGGTCGACGACCATCCTGTCCTGCTGGTCATCCCAGGACCCCCTATCCCAAAGCGTCACCACGCCCGTGGAGCCCCCGACAGCAAGGGCATCCCGCACCGCCCCCCGCCGCCCCGTGCCGGGGAGATACGCCGCGCACAAAAGGTCATCCTCCTGGTCCTCCGACTCGACCGCCTCCTTCCCAGCCCGCAAGTCCGAGACCGCAAGCGTGGACCCTCCGGTGGTAACCCACTGCTTCGGGATCCCCGTGGAGGGCACGGTGAGGTTCTCGTCGGAGAAGGGGGGCACGGGGTTGATGGAGGAGACGGCGTCGCCGTGGGGGTTCGTGGTGCGCGCGGGGCGCGCGGAGACGGAGGACTCGCGGACGTCGTAGAGGTGGAGGGCGCCCGAGTCGCAGCCTACGAGGAGGTGGTGGGGGGAGAGAGTGTAGAGAGTCGAGGGGGCGTCGTCGTCTGGGATGAGGGCCTTGGAGAGGACGCGGCCGGTGGACGAGTCGAAATGTTTTATGACGCTGTCGGCGCCGGCGGAGAACATGGCTGTTGGTGGTTAGCTGGACACACGCTCTCTCTCCCATTCTCTCTGCCCCCCCCCGGCACTCTCTGGACAGCTAAAACTCACCATTCCCGTCGGGCGTATAAGCCAACCCCCGACACCCCCTCTTATGCCTCCTCGTCTCCCAAAGCGTCTCGATCATGGCCCTCCCGTCCGCCCCAGCGTCGCCTCCCCCCGCAGACGGCCGCGCCGAGGGCGGCAGCCGGAAGGACTGTACCCTCCCGTTGTAGAGCCCCACCGTCAGGATCGGCTCCGTGGGGTGCAGCGCCTGGGAGAGGAGGGCGCCCGACAGGGGGAGGGTGCAGACGTTTTCAAACATGTCGGCGGTAGGCGGGATATACAAGTTAAAGCTGAGCGGGCTGTTGTGGCTTGTGCCTGTCGGTCGATCGAGGTGGGATGCAGGATAGAAGCCGCAATTGGACCCGGGGAAGGGAGTAGGATGGTACTGGAAACCGATAAGACGGCCCGGGTGGTTTGATTAAGTAAAAATCCCAACTACTAGGGTCAAGGAGAGAAAAAGTGCTGTCCGCAAAGAGGGGTCAAGTCGAAGCTGGCCCGTGAACATGAGGTCGAAGAAAATATTAAATCCTTATCGATAGCGATAAGATAACGACTCGCCCACCAGCTCACCAAACACCCGTGCGACCAACGGCACCGCAACAGTGACCACGAGCACGTCGCAGAAAAATCAGTAACTTAGAATACACTTCTATTGTACATCTATGCTCCCGACTCTCTAGCCTCAATCTCAAAAGAGAAAACACAGGTAAAGATGCACGTTGTAGGAACCCAAGACGTCCCCCAGCCAATCCCCAGACCACCCTTACTCCTCCTCCTCCTCCTCATCAGTAAAGTAATCAAACTCCTTCGGCACATCCGCCTCCTCGTCACCTTCGTCCTCGTCAACAGCCGTCAGCACCCCCGCAGCTGCCGCCGCTCCGCTCGCCCCCCCGGGCGTCGCGGGCGCGTCCTCGGGCGTCCGGCCCGGGCGGAGGAGATTGCTCAGGTCGAGGGGCAGGTCGTTGCCCCCCTGCCGGCTCAGCGCGTCGAGGAGGGTGCTGCCCGCCCCGAGGCCGCCACGGCCGCCACGGCCGCCGCCGGAGCCGCCCGCCGGCGCGACGGGGGCCCGCTCGGTCGTCACCTTCTTGAGCTTCTCCTCCACAAGCGTCTTGGGCTCATCGGGAGTCGTGTCGTGCAGGAGGATAGGTCCGCCAGTGGGCTAACAAAGTCAGTACACGCTCAGTAAGCAACAGAGATTTCACCACATACCTTCTTTACCGGCTTGTACCGGCCCGCGGGGAAGCTAATGTACTTGAGCTGCCCCGGAAGCACCCGCGACGTGTTCTCGATCTCGTACCCAACCTTCTCCTTCTCCACCTTCTTCTTCGCATCAGGCGCCGCCGCATCCTTCTCGCCGTTGGCCTCCTCCTTCTTCTCGTCCTTGGGCTCCTCCGACTTGTCCTTCTTGCCCGCTTCCTTCTCCTCGTCCACGTCCATCTTGTCGCCGCCCGCCTTGCCGGGTCCCTGGTCGAGGTCCATGCTCTCGCGCCTCGCCGCGCGTTCCTTCTTCTGCGCCCGCTTCTTCGCGTGGGCGGTAGTCGAAAGGATCGCAGTGGCGATCACGGCAGGGCCCTCCTCGGCCTTGGCCTCCTGCTCGGGGGGGTAGTCGAAGAGGCTCGGCCGCGTGGCGCAGTGGACCTTGGTGTCCGGGATCTCGAGCTCGTGGTCGAGCCCGATGATGGACGTGGGCGAGAACGCCAGCGACAGGAAGTGCGTGAACGGGAACCAGTACCAGTACTGAGTGAACACCGCCATGCCAACGATGCCCGCCATGTTGAGGTTGCCCGTCTGCGTCTGGAGGCCGATGGTGCAGTTGCGCCCGCCCGCGTCGATGATGCCGAGGGCAAGGGCCGCGCCGAACTTGGTCATAGCATCCTCGTGCCGGTCCCCGACCACCTTCTTGAGCGTCTTGCGGATGGGCCCCACCTTGGGGTTCATCACCTCATTCTGCTGCACGAGGATCATCGACAGCGCGATGAGGGCGCCCTGCCGGACAAAGTCCGTCGGGTCCTTCATCATGGGCTCGAGGAGGTCGACCGCCTCCTCCAGGCCGGTGCCCGCACACGAGATGCCCAGCGCCATCGCCGAGCCGTACCGCACGTGGGGGTTGTACGACTCCGAGAGCAGCTCCACCATGCGAGGGACGCTGCCCGGCTTCCGGAACAGGATGAAGCCGAGACTCATGACGGCGATGCGGCGCACGTCGTCGCTCACGTCGCTGACCGCCACGTGGAGGAGCTTGCGGACGGCCTTGTTGCTGCCCGTGCCGCAGTAGGCCAGCGCCACCGTCATGATGCCGCCGTAGCGCAGCGTCGGGTCGGGGTCGCTGAGGAGACCCTCGATCATGACGTCGGCGCCCTCCTGCCGGCCGTACATGATCAGCGCCATGCCGAGGGCGATACCCCGCACAATCTTCTCGTGTGTCGTGTCGCGCGCGTAGCTGAGCATCGTCTGGATCGCCGACACATTGCCGGTGCCCAGCATGATCAGGCCCATGGCAAGGCCGACCGCCTCTCCGTTGAGGGCCGAGTCGGTGAAGAGGACGTTCTTGAGACTCTCAAAGACCTCCTCCGAGCCGGTCGCCATGCCCGCGATGCCCAGACCCAGGGCGCCGCCGTGCTGAATCACCTCCTCGTCGGCCTGCGTGAACTGGGTCTTCAGATACTCCAGCGCGCCGGCTCCATGGTTAGCGTGGATCAGACCATACGCATAGAGCGCGCCGCCGCGGCTAAAGATGGAGCCTCCATTGGAGCCACCCTGGCGGGGGAGGTATGGTTCGAGGAGCTTGCGGGCCTGCTTCAGGTTTCCGCGGTGGATGACGCCGAGGGCGGCGGTGGCCGTGAACTTGGACCAGTTCACAGCCTTGCCGAGCCAATCGAGGTTGTCCCGGAAGAACTTGTCGTTGGTGGTTCCCTGGTTCATGAACGCATTGCAGAAGGTGAGGGCGGTGTGGAAGATGGAGTTGCGGCCCTCGAGGCTGTCGCGGACCTTGTTGAGGATGGTCAGGTCGGTGTGGTTGTTTCGGTAGAGGAATTCGAGGTTGAGCTGGATCGTCTTGCTGCCGGTCAGGATGGACCGGATATTCCTCCACACCTTGGCAACCTCCTCAGGAAGGTCCTCTCCGGACTGGTCGTCCTGGGCGCCCTCGGCAAGCAGGGGCTCGTTCTCGGCCGCCTCCGCCGACTCGCCGTTGGCGGCGGACTCGGGCGTCGGCTTGACCTCGCCAGTCGGGAGGTTCTTCAGGACCTTGCCGAAGAACTCCTGGGTGCTGTTGTCGTAGAGGTCGAAGGCGATCTGGTACGCGTTGGCGATGGAGACCTGGTCACCTGCGTCGACAAGCTTCCGCAGCAGAGCTGTGGCCTCCTCGTCCGCGTCCAGGTAAACGACGCATTTTGCTATCGAAAAGTAGTCAGGGTTCGGCAGGTCGTGGAGTAGCTCAAGGATGAGACGGAGGATCTCAGTGCGCAGGCTCATCTCCTGAACAATGTCCAGGCAGATGCCGAGCGCGTAGTCCATGAGCTCCTCCGCAGAATCGGCGCTCGCATCGTCCTTGGCACGCTTAATGACGCGCTGAAGCACATCCAGCTTCTTCGCCTCGACGGCGATGCCCACAACCTGGCGGTACTTCTTCTGCTTCAGACAGTTGCTGAAGACGCGTTCTATCACGTTCTCGAGCGCGTCCCGAGTGGACTTGTCGGGCACCTGGGCAATGGATCCGTGCCGACCAATCTTTCCGATGGGTTGGAAAGAAGAATCTAGCGTGGTGTTGTCCACAGAGGCTCTCGAGAGCAGCGACCGGGGCGGCAGCGTCGTCTGGGAGAAGGGCGTGGTTGGCGACACCACGGTAGAGCCGTCGACACCGGCGGCGAAAGTATCCGCGAGCACGGGGAGAGACGTGTCGACGCGGGAGGACTTGGGGATGTGTTCGGCGGAGTTGACGGCGATGTACTGGTCGATGCACCTGGAGATGATAGTCTCCTCGAACTCGCCAGGCGCGTCCAGCTTGAAGAGGTCGCCGGCGGCAAGCGCAAAGCTCATGCTGTCATTGTACGCCTGGAGGTGGTAATACACCTTTGAGAGGACGAGGGCGGCGAGTTGGCGTTCGGGGAACGTCTCATCTTCGTAGAGCGCCTCACTGGGAGCTAGTTAGCAATGTGCTGTGGATAGAGGGCGGCGACCCCGCCAAAAAAGAGATGGACATGTGCTTACATTGCGCTCAGCGACCCCGCAACTTCGGTCCAGACGGTGTCCACATCCTCGTTGAGCGTCTTCAGGGCGTAGACCTTGAGTTCGGGCTCCTCGTCGGCGAGGAAGGCAAGCACCCCCGTGGCGGAGATGAGGCCGGGCATGGCGAAGTCTGTGTATCCTCGCGGATGGCTCAACAAGATCTAGCTGTCGGAAATAGGTCGTATCGAGACGGCGGAGATGGACGACTTCGTTCGTCGTCTTTAGGTGCGGAGTGCGTCACAGCAAGAAGCTTGACGATCGGGCAAGTCGCGGAGCTTTCGGGGTGATTGGTAGGTAAAGATTAGGTTTACTCCGTGGCCTGTCCCAACTAGCTGGGGCTGAAATGACGGTCGGGCTTGGGTAGGCACGGAGGTTGTTGTGGCGATAGGGGCGATGGAAATTAGTGGGATGGAGATGGGAGCAGATTTCTCTTTGAGGTCTGACGAAGGCTCGGGATGTCCACGTCAGGAACAGCTTGCCTGGAATCGCTGGCGCGTGTCGGCACTGTTGCTGTGCGGGTTGGCTTGGCGCTGCAGGAAGCGTCCGAGCTTGTTATTGGCTGCGGGAAAAGGCTGGGAAAACACCTTCACCCAGACGCTGCTGGACCCAACATGCATGACTAATTCCCCGTCCCAGCGTAGCTCGTACGTCACACAAACAGAAGGATGAAAGCGAGCCAGCCGCGTTGAAACATCCGGAGTTGTGAGGAGCCTGGGGAAATTACCAGCATACACGGGTGTTTGTAGAATTGTTTCATACCGGGAAAGTTCATACAATGTGTGTAGTTTTGTCTCTTTCCCCGCTCCATATCCTTGCGGGCGGGCGCGTGTGATGTTGACAGCTTCATCAATGCTGCCTGGAATACGACATGATCCCCGCTCCTCACCTTCGATGCTGTTGGTCCTGGTCAAGCCAATCTCCGCACCGCCTGCATTCAAGCAGCCATTGAGAGCTTCAGTTTGTGAGAAATGAGATGTCGTTGCTCAGGCGCGGCAGGGATTCGCGCGGAGGCTTTGCGCGCGCTTCACACTGTGCACAGACCGAGCCATCGGTGCTGACTTGCTTGGGTCTAACGCCGGAACTTTGTGATAGGTACTGATACACTTGAAACCGGGGTATGGGTACACTTGAGACCATGACTCTGATAGCAAGCGCCGGCGAGTGACTTGGGCCAGGCCCTATACGGTGTGATTCCAAGGCTGTGCCTCCACCCGACACTGTACGCTAAGTCCAGCGCGGGCAGGCGCATGTAGAGAAAAATCGACCAAAAATCGACCATTTTCATGACGACTCACAATAAGACCACCCGCACCAGCCAGCTACAGCTCCTCGCACAATTGCAGACCGTCTAGGGGGCGCCGCAACCTATTGAAGAGTAACGCCTCTGCATCAGCTCCGCGTCCAGCCCGCCCGATCCGACCCCTCAGCGCGCGGCCAGATGCCCCGTTTGCTTGCGCGGACCCGTGCAGCTCTCTGCGATCGATAACAGGTTGCAACTTTATAAACATTCCTCGCCTCGGGCCCCAGCGTCTCCCACGGCATCGTCTTCCTCCGCGCCCACGGCCATCGCGCGCTCCCACCGTCCAAGTCGCAGCGGCGCAATCGTCGCCGCTCCTGTTTTCGCCCCCAGCCGGCCGTGCTGTCGCGCGTCGTGCCTCTGAGCACTGACCACGTCGCCCGAATATCGCTTTCCGCCCGCTCGATGATGCTCCCCAGCCGCGTCATGACCTCGACCTCCCTCCGCTGCTTGCGCAACGTTACGAACTTTTAGATCGGTCGCGTGTCACCCCCGCGTATCGAACGCTCTCGCGCCGTCGACCGCCGACGAGCGACGCTGGATCCATGCGATTGGGCCTCGTCTCCGGCCTTGCTTCGCTCCTTTCGATCGCCAGCCCCATCGGCTTTATGCGCGTTCCCGAGCTCGTCGACCCAACCGAATTGGTGCTTCGCTAGCTCAGGAGGTCTCTGTTGTCGTCGCGAAAAGTGGACAGATAGGAGGAACTCATCACGGCCTCCTGGACCCGCCGTTTGTCACCAGCGACTGTGGCTGCGACAGCTTTCGCGCCCGCGTTTGCGTGCTTAGGTGCATCGAAGCATACACCTCAGGCTTTATCGACACGACGGAGGTATAATGGGAGAGGGCCTCGCGTCGAGAACTTTATCAAAATGGATCTCAGAGGAATACTGAACACCTCGGACAACGGTGAACGCCCGCGGCCGCCGCCAGCGGTCACCACGCCCAACCAGTCGCACCCTCCTCGACCACAACAACCGCCTCTGCCTCACCATCCTCAGTACCAGTCTCAGATGGTCCAGTCGCCCTCTACGCCGTCCCAAGCGAAGCCGTCATACTTCCACGACTACCCGCACCCGCATCAGGCCTCGCCGGGCAAGGGACCACACCCCGACTATTCCCTGCCTCCCCAGCGACAGCAGTCGATGTCATACCACTCGCCCTACCAGTCGCCCGCCGCATATCCGCCTCGACCGGGCCCGCCTTCCCTCCAAGGCCCTCCATTTTCCGACCCACGATCTCCAGCGACAGCGGCCCGACCCCCACCGAGCTTCGGCCGCGCTTCGACGACTCCGCTACCGGGAGGACCGTCGAGCGGAGGTTACTTCTCGGGCGCCCATACCCCGACGGAAATGGCGAGTCCGGTGCAGCCGCACCAGCAATACCCGCCGCAGAATATCCATCCTGGCGGTCGTGACGGCTACGGCCCACAGTCGCAGCCAGGTGGCCCCCCGGGCCCGAGCGGGTCGTACTTGCAGTCGCCAGTGGCGCAAACTCCCTCCACGCCGGGGGCGCCAGGCCCACATCACCCGTATCCCCATCAACGCTCGCAATCAATTCATTCTCTCACGAACACATCGACGCCGACCTCGGCCCAGAGTCAGCACCCGCCCTTTGGACCGTCTGCATTCCACCACCAGACGCAGCAACCGCAGCCGGGGCAGCAACAAAGGAGCCCTGTCGCCACCAACAGACCGCCCATTCCTTTTAATAAACAACCGTCGCAAGCGTCATCGTCTACCGCCCCGATACCCGCACCCGCACGCCAGTCGTCGGATATTTCGGTCGGCTTTGGCCACCCTTCCAGCCCGCATTCCCAGCGGATGCCCTCGGTCGGACCCACCATTCCCCAGCAGCAGCAGCCGCAACCGCCACCGCAATTGCATTCCCAGCAGCAACCGCCGCCGCCCGCGTCGGGGCCCCCTCCCGCGATGCCGAGTCGACTGTCGAGCACACATACATCTCCCGTCCAGCACCATTCGGAGCTCCGAGCGTCCCAGCCTCGAAGCGACCGCGAGCGTAGCATCAGCGTGAGCCCAAAGACCCACGTGCCAAGCCTTCCGGGAAATTTGACACATAGCGTCCCCACGGCGGGCGACCCTCAACAACAGCTCGCAGCCCCGGCACCGGTGAAGGCCGACCAGACGATGACGCCCGCGAAGAGAAAAATGGACGACCGGGGGGATGATGAACAGGCGGACCGGGACAGGAGGGAGGTGCGGCAGCGTCAGGACGACGGCGTGAACGGAAAGGCCGAGCCTACGACGCCGCATCAGGCGATTTCTGGGGCGGACTCGGGGGGTTTGAGGCCGTCTGTGTCACCCAAGGTGGAGAAGCGGAGGCGGAAGCCGAAGCGGTACAGCGAGCCGCCGCCGTGGGCGCGCTCGGCTAATAACGCGAAGCTCAAGCACGCGAACTTTGCGTTCCCGAAGAAGCCCGCCGCGAATGCGTCGCCCGTCAACGGAAGGCCGCCCGCGGCGAAAGAGCAGAGCAGGCACGCATCGCCCGAGACGGCGAGGGCACAGGCTCCGCCCGCGGCACCACCCGCGGCACCGCCCGCTCCTACACCAGTCGATCCGAACGCCGAGATCACGGCCATACTGGGGCCGTGGGAGCCCACGATTGCGAACGTCAAGCCGCTTGACGAGATCAACAAGGCGGTGGCGGACTTTTTATTCCTCAATGTTATTAGCAACCCCAACGCCGAGGAGATTGCGAGTCTGGGGATTGCGTTTGAGATTGAGGCGAAGCTGGGCAAGGTCATCGATAAGGATACGAACGAGAGGGTGGCGCCGATGGTGGCATCGGAGTGTGTGCTCGACGACCGGGGGAGGTTTGGGTTCCAGAGCAACATGACAGAGGTGAGTTACCAATGCCGCTCTCTATGCTTTCTTCAGAAGCAATTCAGTCGTGCTAACTTCTACCAGGCCCAGCACAAGGGCCTCAACGACTACCTAAACCAGATGGTCCTCTTCGCCGACCCCCGCAACCCCGAGTCCAAGACCCGCGTCCAGGTCCACTACAAGCACCGCCGCGAGGTCGACAAGTACTTTGACCTTCCGCCGTCCCAGCGCGACCTCCTCCCCGGCTGCGTCCGGTCCCTCCTGCGGCACAGGCACGGTGCGCGCGCGCGGGTGACGTACGACCAGCGGACGAAGGAGGTGCTGGCCAAGATTGTCAAGGCGAGGGTCGCAGATATGCACGTTCACATGCCGAATTCGCCGGTCGATTGCCGGTTGAGTGTGAATCTGGAGATGGACTGGCCCGGGCCGGTGGAGGAGTTGGAGGCGGTGGGTGGGGGAAATGCGCCGAGGCAGAAGGACCGGTTGAGTTACGCGCAGGGGAATATTCAGGTTGATTTGACGCAGGTGTCGATGGCGGGGTCTGGGGTGAGTGCCATGTCTTCTGTCTTCCATTTTCCCCATTGATCCTTTCTACACTTCCGTTGTAGGAGTCTACGGGTTTGCTTGCATGGGACAGACTTGCTAACAGGAGACTAGGCGCCACGTGGAAAGGACCACGAGCTCGAGATCGAGCTCAGCCCCGGCGTCGTCGTCGAGCAGGGGAGACGACTAATGAGCGGCGAGCCGCACAAGTACCCCGAGCTGGTGGAGTCGTTTGTGGACAACATCCGGCTGCTGGCGAGGAAGGTGAATGAGTTCCGGTAGTGTGCTTTGGGGTGACTAAAAGGGTTAATTGGAGTGGGAAGGGGAAGGGGTCGGTTTGGGATGGGAGAAGGTTGGCGAGGTTCGGAATCGGCGTCCTGGGCGGCTGGTATTTAGACATTGTATCGGTATTGTATCATGGGAAAGAATAAATGTGCGATAATGGCTCTTCTCGACTCGTCCAAACCCGTCTCCAGTTCCGTGAAGCTTATCCGCCGCTGCGTGAGAAGCGTCGGCTTGTGCGCAGGCGCCACAGTGATGCTACTGTACCCGGAGCCTTCTCTCCTCTTAATATCCCTTCCCGCAGACATGGTGCCTCCTTCAAGCGACCCTCGGATGCCACCACACCCCAAATCCGCGCGTCTCCAGCGTTCCTCGCCACTTCACAATTTTGAGAAAGACTCTAGTCGACATCCTACGATGGGCAAGAGTGTTGAAATTACCATTATCTTTCTACAAGTAGATCCCACAGCCCACCTGTATATCTATCCCTTCCCACCGCCTAATTCTCAAAAGATGCCGCTAGACAAAAACAAGATGAAAAAGAATGCCGTCGTTGAGACGATGCCGCTATGCAGTTGATCCCCCCTCTCGCCTCCCCTCCCCCTTGCTGCCGTTTCCCGTCTTGCACTCCCCACAGACAACGACCCGATGCCACGCCGTAGCAAGGTTCCCCCTCAGATTATATATCCCCGCATTCCCCTCCGGCTGCGCGTTATACGCCTCGTCCGTCGCCTTCACCACCAGCGTGGCACACCTCTTCTCGCCCTTCTCCTCCATCATCGGTATGGGGGCCTCGTACCGCCACCGCTGCCACGCCCAGCGCTTCCTCCCCTTGCACCGCGACTCCGTCTCGCCGGCGCGGGGGGCGCAGTCGTCGATTAGGTGTGCCTGGTCCCAGGTCTGCCCGTTGTCGAGGGACACGTCGACGCGGACGATGCGGCGGCCACCGCCAGAGTACGCGTACCCGCGCACCGTGCTCTTCTCATCCTTCTTCACGTTGACGGACGTTATGGCGCTCGTAACGGGCATCTCCTGTATCGCGGGCGCCGCCTCCCAGTCCTCCTTTCCTGCCTCGTTCGGCCCGAAGCTCTTATAATCTCGCCGCTGCCACTGTGCGGGGCTCTCCTCTTCCGAAAGCGAGATCTTGCTGAGCCACTTCACCGAGCGCGCCGCGACGGTGCCCGGGACGAGGGCGCGGAGGGGGAACCCGTGATCCTTGGGGAGCGGCTTCCCGTTCATGCCGTACGCGAGGAGGACGTCGGCGCGGGGGTCCACGGCCGTCTCGAGGGGTATCGAGGCGCCGTAGGCCTCAAGTCCGGAGAACCAGACGTGTTTGGCCTCCGTTTCCTCGCCGGCTTGCACGGTGTGCACGGGGAAGCCGGCATCGGCTAGGACTTCGGACAGCCGGACGCCCTCCCATTCCGCGGAGGAGATGCCCCCGACGTTCCATTGCAGCCCATTGGTCCGCAGCCCCTCGTCCGTCATGTGCCGCCGGCGGTTCCCGGAACACTGCAGCGTCGCCGTCACCCTGTGCGCCTTGAACTTCTCGCGGAGCTCCCTCAGGGTGTACGTCTTCGTCTCACCGTCCGGGAGCTCGATAGTGACGGGGTGGTCCGCGCCCGAGCCCTCGACTTTTGGCACCCACATGTGGTTCCGGACGTAGAACTGCTCCGTGGGGGTGATGAAGTGGTCCGCCAGCGTCTCGCCCGGCGTCTCGGCGTTGCAGGGCTTGCTGGTGATGACGACCAGGCCCGGGTGCCGCGCGGGGTCGTTGACGAAGGGGTCCTCGATGGAGTCCTGCGGGATCCGCCCGTCGACGAGATCCACGGCGTCGACGTAGCCGATTAGGTACGAGTCGAGGATCTCGCGGACGTAGGGCTGCTTGTGGATGGCGAAGATGTCCCAGTAGGGGTCTACGCTGCCGCCCGCTGCGCGGAGGATGACTTCGCCGCCCGGGTGCGCGGGGACCCAGTCTGTTATGTCGTAGACTTTGTCGTCGAGGGTTACCCACGGGTTTGGGGAGGCGCCGTCGTGCTTGCGGACCTCGGAGAGACGGAAGGTGGGGAGGCTGGGGTCTCGGGCTTCCTCGTCTTGCTCGTCTGGTTCTGAGCTGGGGGCGTCGGCGCGGAGGGGTTGTGAGAAGAAGGTGAGGGCTATGAGTGAGAGGATGCATCCGGCTGCGAGGGTTCCCTGCCTGGCCAGCGTCGGGTTCTGTCTCCACCGGGTGTTGAAGGTGTGTGGTTTCGGAGCTCCCGTTGAGTGGCACCTGCTCCGTCTGGGTACGGCGCCTGCGAATGTGTTCTGCGTCCTCCAGCAGGTCCCCCCGTGTAAGCCGCGCACCCTCCGCAGGAGCGCGCAAGCCTTGTCGTTCATCGGCATGATGTCTCCACGTCGTCCCTCCACGTGTAAAGTCGCGCTACCTCCCCCAGGGTCCTCCACGTAGATGAAGGTCAAAAGTAAAAGTGACGGTAATGAATCGCGAGTCTCAACAAATGAAAAGGGGGCGAGCCTCGGATCTCATGTGACCAGCTCATGGGTCACGACAATGTGGCACAGACCGAGCCAGAGTGCTGGTGTGGGAGGAGCGCGCTCAGTGAGCAAGACCCAGTCCAGTCACAGTGGCGCCCGGCGCCTCCACAAAAAGAAAAAAAAAGGTACCGTAGACCTGGTTCTAGGCTGTGGGGACTGTTTAGTATCGCGTGCGCTGGGCGCGTCATGAGCTCACTCACAGGTGCTGACTACAGAGCGGCGAGCAAGACTCGGGCACGGCAGGAACGATGGTGTGGGAAGAAAAGATGACAGATGGAAGGAAGGTATAGCGGAACCCCTGAGAGAAAAGAAAGGAAAGAGTGACCGTCTCGGAGAAGTACGAAGGAAAGTAACAAAAGTTTACGTATCGCCACCACCACTCATGGGGAAGGAAGCAGCTGTAAAAGGCAAGAGCTTCGCCGACCTGAAGCCCCACTAATTATTATCGTCGGCGACTTCTGCGTCACTCGACGGATGCAAATGTTGCCGACTGGCGCCGCAACAGTCCGAATACGCATGCTTGTGACTCGGAATCTCCACCGCGGCAGGGTTCTTTCCGGCAAGGCGCATTGAGCTGAGGGGCTAGCGAGGCCATGGGACGAGTTGGACAGCGCCGGGGTGGCACGGCGCGTGAGGTTCTTTTTTTGGGGCAACACGAGGCGGCCCGCGGGAAGCCGATGCGCCGAGATTGGAGCTTCGATTGGAGCTTGAGTTCTGGGGTATCCCCCCGATGCTTGCCGTCTCTAAGCTTCCAGCCCGGTCCGGCGTCAGGTGCAACCGCGATGCTTGTCGCCGGTCGGAGGACTTGCATTCGGGACCCTTGCTTCTGTCTTTCGGACCCTGGACCTAAATTATTAGGGGATGGATTGAGTCACACGGGTCCTCGCGTCGCCCACGCGTCACACGTGCCGAAATCGCACGGCGCCCGAAGTACCACAGAACATCGGACACTAGTCCATTCGTCTCGAATGTCGTCGCTTCTACCCTAGAGGATTGACGCCCTACGAGTTTGCGGAGGAGCTTGGCGCTGCACTCCACAGATTTGCGTATGTGCCGAGTATGGGGATTCCCGGAGAGGGGCGGCTGGGCCCGGCATACCGGGAGGTTGGATCCGGTTCGGCTGGGGAAACGACGATCCAGTTCACCGACATTTGCGAGGCCACCCGTTCTGGTTCCCCAGATTGGTCGTACCTCGGAGCTGCCAAGTCCCCGGGTCGAGAAGCTGTGGGGAGTCGCTGGATTGAAACAACCGGGGACATGAAGCCCCATCTCCAAGCTAGCTGCGAGGCACTACGAACGTACTGACGTGGCTCGTTCACCTTCTGCATAGGCCCCCAAAAGCGAGGACGAGGACATGTCTCGGTCTGAAACGACTGGTTTGCCTCGAGCACAACGGACTGGCTCTCTCGAGTAGGTAAAGCGAACAACTAATATTCCCGGAGACGATAAAACAAAAACTACAGACTAAACGAACTCGATAACCCCTGGAGACTAATCAATGCAGCAAACAAGCCAGTCTAACCAACGCCAAACCATCCAGACCATTTAACCGTACTCCCTCATCACCTCTTCCCGCCCTTCTTCGCCGCGGCTCAAGTAGTCCTCACCCTCTTCGGCTTCGGCGCGCCATCGTCTTCGGCCTCCCCTGTCTCCGCAGCGGCAGCCTCAGCAGTCCCCGGAGCCCCAGAGGCCGCGGCGGCCACGGCAGCCGCGGAAGCCCCCTTCAACACGATCTTGGGCGCTGGACGCTTCCTCTTGCCCAGCGTCTGTCCCTCCGCCGCCGCAGCGCTAGCCGGCGCCTTCGCAGTCCTCTGTTCCGGCGTCGGCTCCTCCTGCGGGGTGTCGGCCCTCACGGCCTCGGGCTCGGGCTCCTCGTCTTCCAAGTGCTCCTCGCCTCGCTGGTCGCGATACGTCTTGTCTCTGTTCTTGTTCACCTTGATGGTGATCTTGGTGCTCTTTTTGGTTCCGGGGTTGACCTGGCTTGGCGCCGACGGTTCCGGCTCACTTTGTTCCTCGTCTTCGCCCTCGGAAGGGTCGACGGGGTCGCGGCCGGGCTCACGCTCGTCGTCTGCTTCCGACGCGTCGTCTTCGGCCTCCGCCTGGGTCTCCACCTCTTCCACCTCGGCGGCGGGCTCCTCCTCGGCCTCCACACCCCCCTTGACAGGCGGCCACGGCAGCTTGCTCACCCCGTTCACTTCATTATTCGGGTCCAGCTTCCAGACAGAGCTCGTAGCCGTTCCGGTCACGGGATACATGGTCCTGGCGTACGACGGGTACTCCTCCCTAAAGGCCTTCTTGATGTTGTTGCGGGTCTCCTTAGTCCCCGCAAGGTCAGAGTCCTTTAGCCAGCCGCTGCGGTTGGGGAGGCCGACGCGGCCCGTCGCGGCGTCTGTTCCGATGTTGCCGCGGCCACGTCGGATGCGGCACCTGCCGTTGGGGTCCATGTGCGCCTATCCTTCCTGTTAGCATGTTTCCGTGATTTAAGGACGTCTCGAGTGTTGCGTCGTGACGGGTGGCTTAAGGAATATAGCTCACCTCCCATTGTTCGGCCCAGGTTGGGCCGGTTTTCGGGTCATTTTTGGTGCCTGCCGGCACCAGGCGGAAGCACCGCGAGCAGAACATGCCGGTCTCGATCTTAAAGTTGGGGTCCTCGGGCCCGGCGACCTCGTTCCAGTTCGGCGACTCGGGCCGCTCGGGCTGCTCTGCTAGTGCCGCCTCGCCGGAAGCCAGGACCTGCTTCCGAGTGGCCTCGCTAGCAACAGGCGCCCGCTCCTGCGTCTTCTTGGCCCCTTTCTTCGCCTTGGAAGCGGCCTTCTTGCCTCTCTTCGCCCTGGGGGGCGACGTTGGGAGGGGCGTTCGCCTCGGAGGCATCTCCGAGTCCGACGACGAAATATCGTCGGCCTCGGTCCTCCGCCTCTTGTTCGCCCGCTGCCCTCCAGCATCACCTCCCGGCCTCTTCGTCCCCGCGACGGCCGGGGCGAATGGCCCGGACCCGGACTGGCTAGTGGTTCCCGATGATCGTGACCGCAGGGAGGGGGCCTGGCTCCGGGCTTGCTCCAGTACCTCCCGCGCCCGCCTTCTAGCTTCCTTCTCCGCCCGGACTTGCGAGGCCTGGTCGGGGTAGGTCACCCTGTCGGCGCGGACCCCCACGTCGGTGCCAGTCGGCTCCCAGACCATCGGGTGCAGGTCGGCGCGCCAGCCCGTATAGAACAAGTCCTCCTCGGGCCGAGGGGCCGCGTACTCCCACATCCCACGGGGATACATTGCGTACGGCGTCCCGTCGGCCGCGTCCCCGTCGTTCCAGGGGTCGCCCGGCTTGCAGGCGCGCATGTGCTTGGCGCGCATGTTGTGGTCGCGGAAGTGGCCCAGGGACGTACGGCAGTAGGGGCAGAACTGTGCGACCTTGCCCGAGAAGCCCTGGCAGTGCTTCACGTGGTTGGTAAAGTCGTCGCCGAGGGTGCCCTTGGGGATGCCGCACGAGGCGCAGAGAGGGCCCTGGGGGTCCCGTTGCGCCGGACCGCACACGTGAGGCCACTCGACGTTCTCGCCCTCGTGCGTGTGCGACTGCTCCTGCGTCCTCCACTTCATGCCCCCGCAGCTGTTGCACCACGAGAGGTCCCCGTTGTAGGGCGCCCGCGGCACGCAGAGGCGGTCGTGCCACTTGCGGTCCGCCTCGTTGGAGAGCTCCTTGTGGTCCCGTCCGCACCGGTCGCAAAAGCGGTAGTCCTTCTCCTGTGAGGCCGCCTTCCTAGGTGCCTTCGGAACCGGCGGATTCATGGCGGGCTGCGGGCGGTTCACGTCCGCGCGCCGCTTCGCGGCCTTCTCGGCCCGCCGCCTCTGCGCCAACGACGGCGAGGGGTTCGTCCGGGGGCCCCTCCCCGGGGCCAGGTCCCTGAGGGCGCCGTTGTCGATCCTCCGAGCGAGCCGCGAGAGCTTGTCCCCGTGCTTGCGCATCAGGTGCCACTCCTTGTCCTCGGCGCTCATGTGCGCGTAGAGCTCAGTCGGACACCACGGACACCGGTCCGCGACGTGCGCTTCTTGCAGGTGCCGCTGCATTGCGTCCCCGTCGTTGGCCCGCGCCGCGAAGTCGCAGCCGAGGTAGTTGCAGGGGACGGCGCGGCCTAGCTTCGTGTTGCGGGCGGTGAAGAGAGCGTCTTGGAGGCGCTGCTGCTCGGTGGGGGTCATGACGCGCTTGCTGACCATGGGAATGTTGGGCCCGCCAGTGCGGAGGAGGGGTTCGCGGGGGGGTGCGGCGGTCGAGATGGTGGGGTAGGGGCCTGTGTCGAAGAGGCTTGGTTGGCGGACGTTGGCGTCGTGGGTGGTCCGCTGGTCCTCGGCGTGTGTCTCGGTGGGTTGCGCGGTAGGCGGCGCGGACTCTGGAGGGCCGCCTTCGTACCGCTTGTGGTACTCGAGGAGGTCGACGTCTCCGTACCGAGCCCCCCACGGCATGGAGAAATCCATCAACCGTGCAAAGTCGACGCTCTTGTCGTACGACAGTGACACGACGAAGTTGATGCCAGCGAGGTGCGCAAAGGTCGAATGGAAGTCCTCCTCGATCATGTCGGGCGAGACGACCACCTTGGCGGGCCTGCCGCATTCGGAGAGGGCCTCCTCGACACTGATGTACACCCTGCTGTGGTCCACTTTATCCCCGACGACGGGGTGCGGGTTCTGCATGGCCATCTTGCTGACGGCGCGGCGGAAGTGGTCAAGGTCGAGCTGCGGGAGGTTTTTCCTCCTCGTGTCTTCGACGTCCATCGGGTCGACGCCCGGGGGTATAGTCCACCCGGAGATGAAGCTGTGCGCGACCCCGTGCCCCACGTGGAGGATGACGTGCCGGTTCTTCGTCTCCCTGAGTCTCCCCTCGAGGAACTCGGCAAAGGGGCGCGCCCACCTGGGCGGCTTGCTCCGCTTGCCGAGGCTCTTCTCGATCATTTCGGCTGGGTTGAGACCGAAGGTGAAGTCGGTGTATTCTGTCCCTCTTTCGTCGGTGCTGTGGAGGATGTCGTACGAGGTCCCGACGCTGACGTAGATGTACCGTGATGTGACGGCGTTGGGGATGAAGGCCCGGAGCATCTTCTCCACGACGGTAAAGGCGGAGGGGAACCGCAGGCCCTGGAGGCTCGGGTGGTGTGCTAGCTCCGCGTCGCCGGGGCCCGCGCCCACGAGCTCGTAGTCCCGGCCGGCCTTGGGCTCTCCGCTCCGGCGTGTCTGCGGGACTTGTTCGTAGCCCGGGAGGACCAGCGCGATGGCGTCGTCGTTTATGCTCTCCTTCTTTACGCACCACGGCGCGGTGCGCCCTATGGAGCGGTGGAGCTGCTCGCAGAGCTGTCGTGGGGCTATCAGGCCCGCGTAGCATCGCTTTGCCTCCTCGAAGGGGATAGCCTCGTCGTAAATTACCGCCGCGAAGTGGTTCCTGCCCGGGTCGTCCGGGCCCAGGATCGTCTGCGTTGCGGTGCGTAGGTAGGCCTTGTAGACGTTGCTTCCGCACCGGGCGTCAAAGTCTGGACCCGCAGCCTCGGGAATGCGCAGGAACGCACGAGACTGCGAGAGGGAGCCCCGCCCCTCGAGGACGACCATCTTCTGCGTCTCCTCCAGCGTGGGGAGCCACGCCCGCGGAGGGGGCTCGTCGGCGTAGCGCACGAACCAAGCGCAGCACTCCCTGTGCCCCGCGGCCCCCGAGTCGAGGTGCGCCTTCATGTTTGCGAGCGTGCTGTTGCTGGGCGGGCACGTCTCCTTGATCTCGCCGAGCACGGGGTCCTCGAGGCCGTCGAGGCCGCGCTTGGAGAGGTGCGTGATGACGATGTTGGGCCTGTCGTCCCTTTCGATGTCGAGGAGGCGGCGGATGGCGGAGGCGATTGAGTCCGGGTGGGAGTAAAAGGGGACGGTGCCTTGGTGGCTGTGCATTAGGTGCGTGGAGAGGGTGTCGAGCTGGGGGATGTCGGAGTCGCTGTGGGAGTGGGACGAGGACCGGTCTTCGTCGGGCATCTTCTCGTCCCCGTCGTCGTACTCCTCGCCGCCGCCGCGGAGGTTGGAGCGGGGAACGGGGGGCTCGTCTTCTTCGGCGTCGTAGCCTGTCTCCAGGTCTTCTACGGAAACACCGTCGGCGTCTTCGGGGTCGCGGCCCGTCTTTAGGGCCTCGGCGTGGGCGGCCGAGACGGGGATGTAGCTCAGCGGTGCCTCGGTGCCTGCGTGGTGTTAGCGCACCGTCCCAGGACCTCAAGCGAGAAAGAAGCAAAAGTAGGATGGGACGTAGAGTGGCTTCTGTGACTACACACCTCGCAGCTCGTCCTGGCCCCAGTTCCTATGGTCATGCGCCGTCAGAAAGTGCAGCGGCGGCACAACCTCGTAAACCCGCGCGTCCTCCCCGTCCAGCATCTCCACGTCGGCGTCCACGGCGCGGAACATGCCCGACATGAGCGGCTCGGCCGGCAGGCCGAAGTACAGCATGGTGAGCCTAGTCGCCGCGTCGTCCTCCACGCCGGCGAAGCGGCCGCGGAGGAGGCGGCGGTAGCGGCGGGTGTGGGCGGCCTGGGTCTCGACGAGGTAGGGGGGCGAGGTGGCGGGGAGGGCGAGGAGGCGCTCGGTGGGAGTGAAGTAGTCGGTTAGGATGTCGTCGAGGGTCGAGGCGGAGGTGGGGGACAGGAGGAGGCGGAAGATGGAGGTTTGGGATGTGAACTTTGGGTGGGTGGGGGTTATGGTGGGATTCCATCGCCGGGAAGGGTCCTCGTCGGGGGACATTTTGGGTGTTAGTGAGGGTTGAGCGTGGAAGGCGTTTGATAGTGAGTGGGTGTCGTGGCTCAAGAATTGTTTGCGGTCTAGTTAGCTTGAGCTGTTGAAGATATCACGGGAGTGGGTTGTAAGTAGGAGAATAAGACATGGAAGAAGAGCATCGTCTTTCAGAACGGGGGTCCTATCGCTGCTTTAATCAGACGCGATCAATGGCAGTGGCCTCAGCCTTTCCCGTGGCGGACAGGTGATGCAAGCTGCCCTGGATTCCAACGGCGGGTGGGAATTCCTTATGTCCATGTTCGGCTTCACCCGCTGGTCGCGGTAGAAGTTGACATTCCAACTCTGTCGACAGAGAGCACCGCAGGTCCTGGAGACTGACAAAAGAGCGCTGGGGAGGCGTACGGGGGAAGGTTGACGGAAAGGGCTGGGGCCATTATCTCGTCTGCTTTCGACAACGGGGGGTGTCTTTGTCGTAGAGTGAGAATGAAGTCGGACGGAGAAAGGTAGGGGCTGAGGGATAGAGATGCGTGAAAGAGACTGGCGGAGGTGGTTGACGGATGCGGGTGCTCAGGGACAAAGGTGCTTGGATGCGCGTAGAGACTCGGTCCTGATCCGGGGACCACGAGAGCGCGGGACAAAGCGTGAGTGAGGCGGTTCTTCTTGCGCCTGTGGCTGTAATTGTCGACTAGGTAATTCTGATCAACGAAAAATGAAATCTAGGGCATGTGGGCTGGTTATTGTAAGCCTCTAAAGTTGGAAGGGCATTGAGGGGGCCTGTTTTGGAGGGAGACCGGTTTCGGGGGGGAGGGAGGCCTGTCTGGATCAACGCATGGTTTAAACAGTAGTATTTCACCTCAGCTAGAATTCAAATTTGGGCTCATCCGCTCACAGTGGGTGACATTCTCGATTATGGAGAATAATATGAGAGTAGAGGAAGGTGACTTCTCGGTCCATGTTTCATGTGGTATCGCTGGAATGTTGGTGGCGAAGCCACGAAAGGGGGACTCAGCTGGTTAAGGAACCGTGGCATTGTCCACACATTGCTGCTTTCGGCTGTCCAGTGCCCAAAATCCAAATGCCTTTGATTGAAGAATCGCATCGCTAATGGGGTGGTTTGTATGACTAGGAGCTTTCAACGTGCAGCGCGCTGCTTTCATCGTGACTTACAAGTAGGCGTTCAAATGAAGACGTCCTCGCTGCATCCGCAGCCAGACTACAATGAATGGAATATTCGGTAAGGTGGTCCAGAGTTTGGATATGGAACCTAGCAGGGTGCCACTCCGTCTCCGGTGCCGGGTTTTCCGAGGTCTAGCTCACCCACCACCAAGGCCATCCCGGCGACAACGATAAGGGAGTGTTGACATCTTCCGTACTGGGTGTACCACAAGTTCAAGCGATGCATGTCCGGAGACAGTAGAAATATAATATTTTAAACTATCCAGCTAATCTACCTAATTGCCTTCCATCCTGCCAACATTTGTTGATTTGATCATGCGGCGCTCCGGAGGCCGTTCCGCCATGGCCGGGTCCCGGCCCGGTGAGCCACGTGGGCCCGGCCGGCGGATCCAAGCTACACAAGCCGGTGACCCCGAGTGTAGCATGACGGACTATCTAAGTACACAGCTTACGGAGACCGTGGATCCATTAAACTGAGTGGAAGATTGGTAGGGAACGTGGTGATCCATCGCCTGCAGAGGGTGCGCGAACCTGATCCCTCGACCACATATTTCCCTTGACGAACAGGGGCACTTTCTTTTCTTCCTCAACACGAGGGTTCCAGATGGTATTTTCTGTCTTTCTCTCTATTCTCCACCAAGTTCAACTTCACGCCGAACCCTTCCTAATCAGCTCCTCCAAATCATCCTGCGCCTTGGTAAACGCCGCAATCGCCTCCCCCAACTTCCTCGCATTCTCACCCCCCTGGCTCGTCTTGAACCCCTCCTCCCAAACCTCCTGCCCCTTCTCGATAGCCCCATCGTACACCTTCCACCCCTCAACGGGCGAAATCGTCGGCGGCGCCATGAACTTGCCGATCTCGGCCTTGGGCATGCTGTCGGCGGGCGCGGCGGCGAGGGCGGTGATGATGCCCGGGAAGAGGGTGATGGAGTCGACGCCGGCGTGGTGGGCGGCCTCCTCGGCGGTCACGAGGGAGGCCGCCTTTACCTCGGTCTTTTGGTGGTGGGCCTTGTAGTAGGCTGTTGCGTCGCGGCAGAGGGTTGAGGCTTTGTTGTTGTCGGTGTAGCTGGGGGGTGTTAGTCTGGGGCCTGGTGTCTGGTGTCTTTTTGTCCATGCGGGCGGCGAATCTGCTCGCTCCTCCACTTTACACCCCCCCAATTCCAGAAGGGCAGGAGCGGAAGGAGAAGCGCGAGGGGAAGGGAAGTAAAACTCACTTCTTGTCAACGTGCACCCGAAGCTCATTGTAGTAAGGCGAGATGTAAGTGCACCCGACGTGCCCCGCGAGCGTGGCCTGCTCCATGCAGAAGAGGGCGGTGCCCAGGGTCGCGACGCCCTTCTCCTCGAGGATCCTGCAGGCCTGGAGGCCCGGCCAGGTTGAGATGACCTTGAAGCAGAGGCGCTTGACGTCGAAGGCGGGGTCGATCTTTTGGGTCATGGAGACGATTCCTGGGGGTGTTAGGGGGGTTCTATCGGGAGCCTGGGAGTAGAGGTGAAGAGGGGAGCAGGGGAGACGGGTGGTTAGGAGGGGCAGAGGCTTACGCTCGGCGGTGGCCACGATCTTGTTGGTGTCGTAGCCGTACTTGGGGTTAATCTGAAGCAGGAGATACCCCTTCAGGTACGGCACAAAGCGGAGAAGCAGCCTGACGACCTGTCCCACCGTTAGCACCCCGTATAACCAGATCCAAACCCCCAGAACAGCAGATAGATGGTGAAGAGAGAGACTAGTGGACATACCAGGTACTCGACCGCCAGCGCCTCCATCGAGTCGCCGCCCGCCTCGGGCGTCGAGACGGCCGTCTTGGCCCACTCGGCCGCCTCGCGGATGAAGGCCTCGTGGACGAACTTGCCGTCGGCGTCGGTCCTGGAGGCCTCGCCGTAGGAGATTGCCTTTTTCGCTGTTAGTCTCTTTTACTCGCATAATTTTTGAGGCGTTGGGTCCAGGGACGGAAGGGGAAATGGGGCTTGATGTACCTGGTTGGACGTGGCGTCGGCAAAGGGGCCGAACTCCTTGGCGAAGTCGAGGTCCATGGTGTCGCAGTCGAGGCGCGTGCGCGCGCACAGCTCGGAGAGTAGGGTGGCCATTTTCAGGGTATCTTGCTATTCTTACAAAATCGAGTAGAAGGGCGTTGTAAGAGAACGAGTAAGAACGGAGCAGTACGGCGGAGAGTGAAGCGAAGATATATATGAACCATCGGAGCGCGTCCTCCGATACCCCGCAGTCTTTCCCCCCCTCGGCGCCCAAGCTACTTTTCCATAAATACGGACCTAATGCCGCCACGACATCCCGCGCTTGGGCTCAGCTACGTCGCTTAGTCGGGCATATCTCCACCGGGGGCCCCTCTCTGCCCTCCACATGGGGCCCCTCAGGGGGCTTCGTGTCCCCTCCGCCTTCCCCTCACGGCCGACCATTAGCTTACTCCAAGTGCGGGATGGGCCCCCTCGTGCAGCGTGTAGGCGAGCCGTAGTGGGGTGCCCAACTAATGCGTCCGCGTTCCCGTGCGCTGATGGGCGCGGGTGTCGTGGGTAAAGTGAAGGGCCGGATTAGGCCCGTCTTAGGCCCGCCTTATGAAGTCATGGGGGCGGTTATTAGTTCTTATCTTCCAGGGCCCGGTTTATGAGATCATGGCCGGTTTAGTTTGCCTGCTGGAGGCCGGACGCGCGGAGGTCGGGTCCGCCGGAAGGTGTGAGGCGAAGGTGTGCAGGGTCTTCGATGGCGTTTAACGGGTTTCTAGAAGTACCCGACCGTCGGTGGAACCCAAGCTCATTTTATGATTCACATGGCAATCCGCTCGGAAATCTTTAAATTCTGGTGGAATTGGAGTGTCGGAGGCCATCGGAGTTCTCTGACCCCGCCTCGTCCCCTTCGGCGGGCCCGGCCCCGAACCCCCAAATCCAACTCCACCGATTAACGCATAGACATGCAACTATGAAGCGCACCACAGCTATCCAGCCTCCACTCCGAGGAAAAGCGCGCCCCGGATTTTTCCCACGACGCATGGGATGATTCTCAGGCTCAGGCTCAGCATCACCGAGGGCCACCGCCACCAATTGCCAACCGCCTCCTCTCCTCCCGCAGACCATTCACCGACCGACGAACCACCGCGACATGGTTTAGTGCTCCCCCCCCCCCGAGACATACAAACGAGCCATGCCGAGATGCTACGCCCGGCGACCGCGGCTCCCAGCATCCGGTGCGTCCCGCGGCTGCTGCTAGCCCGGCCGTCACCGCGGACATGCGATAGACATACACTTTTCCGGGCGGCGTGCCGGTTTGAGTCGACGGCGCGGCCCGCGCGCCTGACGCCCGAGTTCTTCTCGCAGCACCGCGCCGCGTCCAAGGGCCCCGCGGCGGGCGAGCGGGAGACGAAGGACCTGCCGCACCGGCGGCGCGCGGCGCGCCGGAGCGCCGCCTCCACGACCTCCACGACTACCTCGAATACCACCTCGACTTCCGCCTCCGCCTCCCCCGCCGATGCAGCCGCGAACCCCCCCGACGCCTCGGCCCTCCTCTCCGCCCACGCCGCCTCGCAGCCAACGCACTCCCCCCGCCGCGCCTTCGCTGCGTACCTCTCCCTCTCGAAGCCGCGCCTGACCGTCCTCGTGGCGCTCACATCCTCCGCCTCCTACGCGCTGTACCCCGTCCCGGCGCTCGTGGGCCCCGCGCTGGCGGGGACGCCCTCGCTCTCGCCTCTTACGCTCCTCTATCTCACCGTGGGGACGACGCTCTGTTCGGCGAGTGCTAACTCGCTGAATATGCTCTACGAGCCCTCCACGGACGCGGTGATGTCGAGGACGCGGAACAGGCCGCTTGTCCGCGGTCTCGTCTCGAGGAGGGGCGCCGTGGTCTTCGCATTCGTCACCGCCGCGCTGGGGATATCGGCGCTGTACTTCGGCGTGAACCCCACCGTCTCCGGCCTCGGCGCCTTCAACATCGCCCTCTACGCGGGCCTCTACACGCCCCTGAAGGCCGTCACGGCGTTCAACACCTGGGTCGGCGCCCTAGTCGGCGCCATCCCGCCCCTAATGGGCTGGGCCGCGGCCGCCGGCGAGCTCGCGACGTCCTCGTCTCCCGCGGAACTCCTCTTTGCGCCCGACGGCTCGTCGCTGGGAGGCTGGCTGCTAGCCTCGCTGCTCTTCGCGTGGCAGTTCCCCCACTTCATGGCCCTCTCCTGGTCCATCGCCCCCGAATACCGCGCCGCCGGTCTCCGCATGCTCGCCTGGACGAACCCCGCCCGCAACGCGCGCGTCGCCCTCCGGTACTCCCTCGTCTTCTACCCCCTCTGCCTGGGCCTCTGCCTCACGGACGTCACCTCGTGGTCCTTTGCCCTCACGAGTCTCCCCGTCAACGCGTGGCTTGCGCGCGAGGCGGTGAGGTTCTGGAGGGACAGCGGGCACAAGGGGTCCGCGCGGGGTCTGTTCTGGGCGAGCGTTTGGCACCTGCCGGTTGTGATGACGCTTGCGGTGCTGCAGAAGAAGGGGATGTGGGGAAGGGTTTGGAGGAGCGTTGTTGGGGAGGAGTGGGTGGAGGATGAGCTTGTCGAGTTTGATCCCGTTGAGGAGGAGGAGTAGGGGCCTCGGGGACCGTCGTATGGGTTTGATTTGTGTACAACATGGTGTAGGTTGGGTAGAGGGGATGGGATTGCCGTCTACTTGTCGCGGGGATATGTCAGTCCGCAGAGCTTGCATTGGCGCTTTATACACGGACGGGCCAGCTCAACTCTTGTTTCTTCTGTACAATAACCGCAATTATAGAGTTCCACAATCGGAATGTGCCTGCATACGTAGCCACGATAACCTGTCCGACTCATCTCTCACACTCCGTCACATATACTGTGCTTGTGGATTCAGAGTGAACAGTCATAAGATATGAACTCTAACTCCCATTCACACGCGTTTTCCCTCATCGCGGCATTAACCACATCCAAGTAGACTGGCATAACAAAGCAGAAAAATAGTGGAGAGCAACACAATCCAGAGGTATCCAAACACCCTTGCTCCCATGCTCCAATAAACTCCCGTTCAGACCATTCAAACTCCGATTGCGCCGCCGCCCACCGGCAGCATTCCCAAAGTCAAAGAAAAAGACGAACAAACAAGCAGGACGGGCCCGGTATCAAACGAATGGCGTTTCAAGCAAGAACAAAAGAATATGCGTCGCCGCGGCCGCCCAGGGTTGTATGCAAGGAGAGTCATTATGCCAATCGGCAGAAAACGAAAGAACCGATAATCCAGAAATGCATGCAAGAGAAAGAATGAATGGTAAAAAGATGAAAGACGGAGCGAAAGATTTGGGAGGAGTGAGTTTCCATCACATCCTCCGGGAATTCGGGGTCCGGTGGATGATGGCCTCGATCCCCATGTCCGCGCTCGACAGCCTCTGCGCCCTCATCTGCTGGTCATGCGCCATATACGACGCGTCCCCAGACGAGTGCGAGTGCGCTGACTGCACCGACGACGTGTATCCGTGGTGCGGCCCGGACGGGTGGTAGCCGTAGGGGCCCGGGTGGCCGAGGGCCTGCAGCTGCGGGTGCGCGCTCATCTGGTATCCCGAGCCGTTGCTCATCCCGCTCGAGGAGTGCCCGCCCGAGGCCGTCGTTTCGGGGCTACTGTAAGAAGGGTCTAGGCCATCAACAGGGGTTAGGGCGATGCCACTGATTCCACTGTCATCATCGTACCCTTGTATCTGGTGGCCCGGATCGAGACGTTGTCGCCTCGCCCCGGCTCGAGCGGCGCTTTGCAGGTTCTTGAGGCCATTGGACATGCACTATCAAGGATATTCCGTCAGTTTCACGTACACGAGACGTCTGTCAGGGTGCCTGAGGGCTCTCACCTTTTGCTCTACCACGTTCCACTTCTCGCCAACCTGCGCGGCCAACGGGGCCCAGATCTCTTTCCTCATCCTCATGTATTCCATAGAGAGTCTCTCAAAGTCCGTCTTGTTCCAGTTGTCGGCCGTCTTCCGCTCAATCAAGCGCTCGTGCCGCTTGCGGCAGGCATTTGGCGTCTTGGACGTGAAGCACCTTTGCTGGATCTGGCTCCAGTTAAGGCCGGCTGCCCGCGCACTCATAAGAGTATCGTCATCCTCTTTGGACCACGCGGTCGACGCCGCGCGCGGCTGGGCCATTGGCTGAGGCGCCTGCACAGCATCATGTCCCGCCGGTGCAGCCGAATCCATGTAAGTGGCGTATGGCGGGTCCGCCTGGAGCTGAAGGCCCGCAGCGGCCTGAACCTCAGAGTAGTATGCCATGGGCATCCGAGCGTTGTACAGATCTACCTGGTTCGAAGACGGCGCAAGGGATACAGGTAGCGCGTTGTAGCGATGTTGGGATGAGCTGGATGCTCTGGTGTGCTTCGGCATCCTGTGTGGATTTTAGGAAGGACCCAGCATGGGAGTCGGGCCAGGACAAGTAGGGCGCGGCTACTGGGCTTTTTCAAAACCAGGTGGCGGCGGCGGTCGGATGAATGTTGGGCAAGTGGATTACGGATTAGGCGGTGCGATGGCCGGCGTACGTCTGGTACTCAGGTTGAGGAACCTCACCAGGAGGCTACTGGGATGTAGAGAGAAATGTTGCAGGATAAGGCGGGACTGAAGGGGAGCACACCGCACGGCGGATGATGCAGGAGAGGCCCTTGACGATACGCCGAGTGCGGAAAAGGAAGAACTCAAAACATATATGACTAGGAAAGGAAAATGACAGAGGAAAGAGACGAAAAGGAAAATAACCGGTCTCAGGGAAAAGGTGGAGATGTTGACATGACGAGAAAAGAAGAGACCACAACAACGGCCAAGGCGGGCCTCTTCTGGCTTGATATACTGGCATTCTTGAGCTTTGCACGAGGGTTGACCCATCGTAATTTCCCCATCCCTGGAGGTTGACAGTAATGGTGGGATCCCGGGACCCTGAAACACGATGGCAGAAGCTAATATGGGACCCTGGAGCTCGTGAAACCCGTCTCATGTGTCTGAAGAAGAGACTAATTAGGGAATGGAATGATGGTATTGGCTGGAGCGGAATGAAGAGTGCATCGAGCTGAGGACGGGCGGCTAGAAAGTAGGTCCCGGTGGTGGGCGGCTAGGTTCGCCCGGGGGATCGGCTTGCCAAGCAGCTAAACCCGTGGAGAAGGGAACCAGGATAGCCTCGAGCTGTGGGCCACCGCTCACAGCTATTCCTCAAAGGTGATCTTGGTAACTAGCTCAAGCAGGAACAGAGAGCAAACGTCCATGCAAGGGTATGGGGGTGTGGGGAGCTTGAACTGTCCCTCAGCCAAAAATAGGTGTGGACCCCGGGTTGCACAGATCGAGTATGGGTAGCCGCCAGCCTTGAGAGATGAGGCTCAACCCTTGTCGGGCCAGTGAGAGGTGTTCCGCGTTGGCCCGGACATGACATCAGCAGAGAAAAGAGCATCCCAGCTGGGGGCGTACAGTCTCGATCCCCTGATTGGGTGTAAGCGGGGGTAGGTCCAACCTGAGACATGCGGCCTCCCAGATGCCGGGGTACTGCAGGTGTACGTCAGATTAGCGCAGAGAGTACCCTTGAGAGCATAGATCGCCGCTTGCGTAGCCGCTTGGATTAACATCA
Organism: Scopulariopsis brevicaulis; assembly: GCA_017657125.1. Taxonomy (NCBI): domain Eukaryota; kingdom Fungi; phylum Ascomycota; class Sordariomycetes; order Microascales; family Microascaceae; genus Scopulariopsis; species Scopulariopsis brevicaulis. The sequence goes on along the minus strand of JAGFNX010000080.1, from coordinate 24,293 downwards.
AGGTAGAGGGAGGAAGAGGTAGACCCAGTTTTATCCGGCAACAACGGCGGCAGACAAAAGGGGGGTTTCCTCATTTGGAAAATAAGCGCGGGTGCATCGAAAGGGAACGGTAGCACGAAGACGCTCGGTGGGGGCCGAGGTTTGCATTGTATCAGGTGGAGAATGTATGACCTGATAGCCACACGAGCCAAGGATATGAGAGGGCGCCATGGGAAACCAACCCAACAGGACTACTGTTGGGGCTCAGTGCGCACTCATTCGAGGTTGAACCGAGCGCTGGGAGATGGAGACAATGGGAACAAGAAAGCAGTTAACCGGGAGCCTCGTGATCGCCATGTCCGTGTGAGCTGGACGATGGCTGGAAGATGCGAAAACATCGAGCAGACGGACGCCGGGCAAGGAACCGAGTCGATCCCGAGTTCAGCGCCGACGAAGCGAGGCGCAGCCAGCTTGGCATTCCTCAAGCGCTAGATATGAAACTCGGAAGAATGCGCGGTTAGTAACGCGCAAAAATAAAGGGAAGACGGAGAGGGGAACGGAGAGGGGCGTGGGAAGGGAACGACAGAGCGGCAGGTGTGGTTAATAGTGGGGCCACCGGGATGCAGCTCCCGCGGCTTGCGGAGCAAAGCCAAGACGGCATGACGAATGGGCAGCGGCCAGACAGGCATCGGCGGCAAACACCCTGCAAAGATTGGGAGTTCGCAGCGGAGCGCTAATCTCCTCTCTATGTCGTCCGATGTGCCAATGTCAGGGGGACTCGAGACCGGACTTGGGTCGACCGGTCGATGGCGATGTAACGCCAGATCCAAGGGTTCGGACGACGGTGATGTGGCGCCAGGCGCCCTGTCGATCTCGCTTGCCCAAGTCGCGGCTACAGCCATCAGTCGAAAGACGCGGGGGGTGAGGAGGGATACTGGACTGAGGACCGGGAATGTTTTCGTCTTTCACGAGTCGAGAGAAACGAATGGATGGGACGACAGCTTCAAGCTCCTGCTGTTTCGTTTCCGGTCCGCGACTTCCTTATTGGCGGGTCGTGCATCTGATATCACCGGATTGGGAAGAAAGGTGCAGGGGAGGAAATTAGACGCGCGGTTAGATCCCCTCAACCAATGAGAAGAAGTGATACACAGTGTGCAGAGATTATCATGAAACGGTGGCGTCCGGTTTGCGCTCCGGACGGATTCCGCCGTCCCAGCTCCAGAAGTGCTCGATCCGGAACGATCGCTCGTAGGGGGACTGAGCGTATCCCTATTGTACAACATTTTCTACTGGATATTTTGCCCTTACGCATCCCAGCTATTTGAGATATGATGGATGTTTAACCACGGTGCCATGGCCCACGGAGCATCTCTAACGTCCGTGGTCGCACTTGCCGAAAAAAACCAGCTCAATGTGAGTAGGCGCTCGCAGTTCCTTCCTTCTCTGCGCATCAGTCCATAGCTCCTTCCCATATCAAGCCATCGAGTTGCACACTTGACTTCTATATTCGACCATGTACGTCATCGAAACTTTGATGTCTGGCCGTATCTTGGGCTGCTTAAACCTCCGAAAGACGGGACGATGAGGCGGAGGCCGCTCCGCCGGCCCTCGCTGTTTCGGCCTTCCATCTGGCCCCAAACCTCTGGGCCCAGGCTAAGGCTCCTCTATTCTTGTCTTGTCAGGAAGGCCGTTTTGGAAGGCGCCGTGGGCCCTTCGGTCCCGGCGCCTTCCCGAATGGCATGGCGTGACCTGGTCCTGCCAGGTCGTGGTCCAGCTGTTTGCCAATGTCAAGCTGTGCTCGGGAGCGTTCCGCCAGTGTCCGATACTCAAAGGTCGCTCTTTCTCTGTCTGTCACATGTTCTATGCTTGTTTCTTTCTACAGTGAGTATCATTCGTTGAATACACCACACTGGTTCGCTCCTTCCGGCTCGGGCCGCAACATGCATATCACCCGGTCTGAGTTCGCGATGAGGATCTAGACATTTATCCGTTCTATCTTCGACGATGATCGGGTGTCAGTCTGCGAATTGGTGCTTGTATCATACGCCCTGACATTCATTGTCTTACCGGCGCTCCACGCTACTGTACGCGAAATCACGGTGGCCCGAGTCAGTCATCGTGCACCTCGTTCCCGACACATGCCCATTACCGCCTGAGGAATATTCCCCATTTCCATGTCGAAAACTTTTCGAGATTCTCGCCAGATAAATCACGGTCTGCTGTGACGCCCGAGACACCGGAAGTCTCTGACCTTCACTTCTGCAACTTGTCTCTCTTGCTTCTTTCTTGGGCTAACCGACAGGGAAAAGCGAGGCGACGTCTATACTGCGTCCGGTACTGATCAGAAGCACAACTTTGATTCTGTGTGGTCAAGGGCGGAGGGATGATACACCGAGCCGGGATACTGTCACATGTGGCCGCCTCGGTCGACAGCGCGCCAATGCCGTTCTCGAATCGGGCTGGATCCTCCCGAACTCCAGCCTCGAACTAATTCTCAGAAGAGCCAATGCTATTCAAAGTCCAATTTCTCTCCAAACGTTTTGTTATACGGGTGGATAAGCTTTTTTATGCAGCTAAATACTCGCGCTCCCGCCATGCCCAACCAGAAGATATCTGGGGTCGTCTACAGGTTCCTCGCAACACCCCGGTGGCCATAGCGGTAGATGTTTGGCCAAGAGGACATGGTCTGCGCAAAAGGCCCGATTCAATTCCGGAGGATTTACGAATGATCAGCCCTGTTTCCGTGTACCGACCAATAAACCCGCACCGTTTGTTCTGGGGGCGAACTTCAGGCTAAAAGCAAGTGTCCAGATGCACGCCTGTTTGTTCATTCGCCGCCCAAACATGCCAGCCCCCGCCTTTTACGTTGCAGCACCCCGGCATTGCACTCTTGACGGAAGCTTGGAGGCCTTGGGAGGTTGACAAGCGCTCCACTCCCATACAAGTGGCGCATCCCACGAGGACTTACACGGCATGTCCGTCTGGTTCCTTGCCGCCGTTGTACGTCTTTCCTTGTCGATTCCAGTTCTGGGCCGGCGGAGCTTGGGCGTTCTCCTGGGATACTAGGCCTTACTTCGCACGAGGAAAATCATGGTAAGAAAGCAGGTCCGGTGAAGCATCGGGTTCGGCCGCCCTTGACATGTTAGCCATTGCTCGCGAGTGTAACTTGAATGGTCGTTCGCCGATGTCTCGGGGCTGATCATATCATCGCAGTCGCCAGAAACGACGTGTTCCGCACACTTACATGGGGCAATTTACCCGGCCGAGCCATTCCCCAATGGTGATGCCCCCTGCTCTCCTTGCTCCCCGCATGCAACGTGCAATGTGCCTCTTCCTGTCCGCCCATAACCCGCGTACTCGGTACGTCTTTTAGCAGGTAAACCTCCCGCTCGAGCGGAAGAGACGGCACAGTGGCGTGTCCAAGATCCTCCAACCCCGACACGATGGAAACCACTGAAAATGTGCAGGCGCCTCTCCACTTTTGTAGCTTGGTAGCGTCACCCAGCTAACGAGCTTACAGGACCCTGCATTCAAGTTTCAGATGAAGGCGATGTATATTAGATGTAGGATTCCGCCTCTACATTTAACCAGGGTGAAGTCCACGACCCGCTGGCCCTCGCTCTCATAAAATTCCCCTCATTCCCTCGTCGGCCATCTGAGCTACTACATCTCGTGTCCGGGACATCATCGAAGCTCGGCGAAGCCTTTTGGCCCTACAACAACCTTCTGGGACCGAAACCTGTTTTTACAAGGCCCCAGACAACACGTCCGCCGACCAACATGGGTGGCGAACCAGCAACCGACCATGTCGCCTTTTACGACGCCGCGCTCGAGCGTCGACAGGCTCTCATGGGAGCCAGTGGTGCGCGCGCCCTGCTGAAGAACTTCAAAGTATTTCGCGTTGCCGCCTTTGCGTGTATCGGAGGAATTCTGTACGGCTACAACCAGGGGATGTTTGCGAGCGTTTTGGCCATGCCGGCCTTCAAACTGCGTGAGTGGGATCTACCCTTTGGATGCGACACTCGCCCCGATGTTGAATCTCTCCGTTTCCGCGAACAACCAGAAACAGACGGACCACGGCCGTAGGTCTTGGCTGACAGTGAAGACGGCCAGACATGGGCGAGTACGACCCCATTGACGACGACGCGGACATGACCAAGAAGGGCTGGCTCACTGCCATTCTGGAGCTCGGTGCCTGGGTTGGTACTCTGCTTTCCGGCTTTATTGCCGAGGTCTTGTCCCGGAAATACGGAATCATCGTCGCGTGCTGTGTCTTTCTCATCGGCGTCGTCGTGCAAGCGGTAAGCACAATCGGCGAGTAACGTTTCCGGCAGCGGCTTCCAAGAACATATCCCCTAACCAACGCGAATAGTGTGCGGTTCAGGCTGGCCCCAGTGCTATTCTCGGTGGCAGATTCGTGACCGGTACGTCGAGCGTGTTTACCTTCGTTAGCGAAGCCCATCGGATCGTTCCTGGACTAACACGATTTAGGCATGGGTGTCGGTTCCCTGGCCATGATCGTGCCTCTCTACAACTCCGAAGTCTCGCCCCCGGAAGTCCGAGGAGCCCTCGTCGCCCTGCAGCAGCTCGCCATCACCTTTGGCATCATGATCTCCTTCTGGATCGGCTACGGCACCAACTACATCGGCGGCACCGAGCTCCACAACCAGAGCGACGCTGCCTGGCTCGTTCCCATCTGCATCCAGATCGCCCCGTGCCTCGTTCTTCTCGGTGGAATGGCCTTTATGCCCTTTTCGCCCCGCTGGCTCGTGCATCATGACCGAGAGGACGAGGCGCGCGAGATCCTGGCTAACCTCCGGGACCTGCCGACCGACCACGAGCTTGTACAGCTGGAGTTCCTGGAGATCAAGGCGCAGTCCGTCTTCGAGAAGAGGAGCGTTGCAGAGCAGTTCCCCCACCTTCGGGAGCCGACGGCGTGGAACGTGTTCAAGCTGCAGTTCGTTGCGATCAAGGCGCTGTTCAAAACGAAGGCTATGTTCAGGCGGGTTGTTGTGGCTTGCTTAACAATGTTGTTCCAACAGTGGAGCGGAATCAACGCGTGCGCCTCTCTATCCCCTTTCGTTTCTTTTTATTTCGTATTCTCCTCGTCATCTTGGTGTTGTGTTGGCGATCGCGACGTTGAAGCATCGCGATGTTGGCGATGTGCGCTACGGCCAAAACTTTTACAGGTGATGGGGGGTTTCACACGTTGACAGCGGCAGCTGAAGCCAGCCGCCAAAATGCTCACTTAGACCACCCACCCCGTCTCGATCCCATCCCATGCACTCAGAACCTCATCTTAATCCGTCCAATGTTTTACTGACCAGGTTTCTTTGTTGGCGAGCAGTGTTCTATATTATGCGCCTACTATATTTGGTCAACTCGGCCTTACGGCTACGACTACATCCCTGCTGGCGACCGGCGTAGTGGGGGTGGTCATGTTCATCTTCACCATTCCCGCCGTTCTTTGGATTGTAAGTCCACTTACACCCTCTCTTCTCCGAAGGGATCCCTCGCCCTCTCCTCAAGGTCAAACAGATACTTACCCATTAACACAGGACCGAGTGGGACGGAAGCCGATCCTGATAGTTGGCGCCATCGGCATGGCGTAAGTAGCCCCGTAGACTCTCTGCACCTTTGGCCCTCAGCCACGCCTCTTGCTCACACCCTCTTAGCCTATGCCACTTCATCATCGCCGTCATCTTCGCGCGCAACGCAGACAAGTGGCACGACCAAGAAGCCTCAGGCTGGGCCGCCGTGTCGATGGTCTGGCTCTTCGTTATCCACTTCGGCTACTCGTGGGGCCCCGCCGCCTGGATCGTCGTAGCCGAGATCTGGCCCATCAGCACGCGCCCATACGGCGTCTCGCTCGGCGCGTCGTCCAACTGGATGAACAACTTCATCGTGGGGCAGGTGACGCCCGACATGTTGCAGAAGATCACGTACGGGACGTACATCCTTTTCGGGTGCGTGACGACACTGGGGGCGGTGTTTGTGTGGTTTGTTGTGCCCGAGACGAAGAGGTTGACGCTCGAGGAGATGGATATTATATTTGGGAGTGAGGGGGCGGCACAGGCGGATGTGGAGAGGATGGAGGAGGTTAATAGGGAGATTGGGCTTACGGCTATGTTGGAGGCGGGGGCTATGGGCGGGAGCGGGAGCGGGTCGGAAGGGGAGAAGAGGGGGGAGCGGAAGGAAGAGGCGGTCTGAGCTGAGCCTCGGAGTCGGATGTGGACGATTTGGAAAGTGATGGGGGGAAGATGGGGTGGGCGCGTGCTGTCTTCTAGTACTAATGAGTTCCGGTGCGCAGACGGTAGTAGCAATAATGTTCTTGTGTAAAGTGCGGTACCACCCATCTTGGTGGGAACCCGGACCGCAGACGGTAGTAGTGGGAAATGCTAGCGGGCCCCCGCGCCAGATAATGCGGGCAAGGATGGCGGTTGCGGGATGTCCTGCACCTTGTTCTGGCCCAACATGGATTGTCCTGGGGCCCATCTCGAGGGGCCGGGCTGGATAATACCAGCGGTATCCCCAGTGCCTTTGTAATTGCATGCTTTCGGTGGGCTCGGCTTGTAAGTGGCGCACCAGAGTCCGGAGCTGGAGTGGGTCTCCGCGGCTCCCCCTCTCCGCGTCCCCACGTCCCGGAACCAGTGCGCCGGTACGTCGGGGAGGGGCTAACAGGGCTGTTTAAAGTTAGTTTGGGGGCATGTAAGTGGGGGAGTCGGGAAAGAGTGAGGGCCTGCCCTGTGGAGGCGGTGCGCGGTTGGGGGACCGGGGGCGCGGCCGTTGTTTAGCGAGCTCATGGCGCTTGCCGGGTGGTGCGCCTCGAGTGGAAAAGTGACGGGTTACGTGAGGATAGCTCCTGGTCCTGACTGGAGGCCAGGCAAGGCAGGGGCGCCGTTCAAGAAGATACTAGCTGCCCTCTTCGGAAGGAAAGCTAAGGTCCGGAGACGAGTCGAGGGTTCGGGAGTGGGTCGGTCGTTGTTTGGAAACGGCGAGGGGGTGGGGCGACGCTGGAAGAGGTGGTGTGAGTCGCGGACGGATGGTAACGAGTGTAAGTAAGGACTCTGGGGGATCGGGACGAACGGGCTCGCGTGTGGGAACATGGCTTGCTGCTCTCGGCCGCGGTCATCCCGGTCACCAGCAGCTGAGTGTCGCGGAAGAGTCTCGAATGGGGAGAGCTATATCCAAGTCTTTCTGTATTTCTCTTGGCTCAAGGCCTCCCTCTGGGGATTGCCAGTGTCTTTCCCAACGTCCCGCAAGTCACTTACAACCGAAAGTCCTTGGTGCACGAGCTCCCGCCGTGATTACTATTCCAGCCAAGACCCTCCCACACCCCGTCCGAAATAGGAAAAGGGCGCCGTTCCAAGCGCATGTGCAAAGGGGAGCTAAAAATGACATCATTGGGGATTGGTGGGGGGCGGGCCAATCAGGGGACTCGCGCAGCACGCAATTTTGTCGTAGCGTCCATTTTTATCTTCTGGCACTGGTGCCTCCTGCCGTTTTCTTGGGAATCTCACGATGGACGAGCTGATGGCTGTTGGTATCTGGGGCGGGGCCTTTGGTAAGGGGAGGGTAGAAGAACCCTAGAGAGGATAGGCCTTTGGAGCAGTTGTCGCGGATTTGTTAGGATGCGGAGCTGGGGAGCTTGGTGGAATGAGATAGCTCCAGAGCTCAAACGCGCTCGCTCGAGGCTAAAGCTCGTCCACCATCCACTCTCCATCCCCCACCGTGGCGTGATTTCCATTAAAAGGGCGGGGCAGGAGCTCAACCTCTCAGATCCGGGGCCCAATACCTCCCCGGCCTCCTTTGGTCCCCTGCCCGCGAGGTATCCTGTACATCGGGTGCCCCTCCCCCTCTCCCCTCCGCTCCGATGTCCCTCCGCGACACGGTGGCCAAGGGGAGTGGGATACGCGCGGGCCCGTTGCTGCGATGTTCGGCGTCTGCTCCCCTAATGTAAGCTAGACGGGGGGGGAGGGGTTGCACAATTGATGCTCGTTCTTGCGAGCGCGTAAGTCGAGGTTGGTAAACCGAGTGCGAGCTCGAGCAAGGCCCAGCTCAGCACCCGGGTAGCCCGCCTCAGCCTAGCGGCGCATGTTAAGAAAGGGGAAGACAATCCGATCCCGCGGATCTTATTAATAGCGTTGCTTGGCTCTGCGCATTCGAAATTGGGATGTGAGCACGAGCTGCGTTGGGAAGGAGCGAGGGCGGGGGGAGAGGGGGGTTGTACTTGGAGGGGAAGGAGGGGAGGGAGGTACCTACAGCTTAAAACCCCTCCCCCACCTCGCGTTGTCTTCCTCGACTTTTCCTCCCTCCTCTCTTCATTCCACGTCCCAATCCTCACGTCTCAATCCAAACCGCCGTGAATACCCTCAAACGACACAATGGCTGAAGAGCGCGCCACCCCGTGAGTACCCCCGCGTCCCATCTCACAACCCAAACCCTTCGACCCCCTCAAGTGCCCCCAAACCCCCACATCCCACCCAAAAGACAGAAGAACCCCCCCTAACACCTCCTAGCCTCCGCCTCGGCACCGAGGCCCCCAACTTCAAGGCCGACACCTCGGCCGGCCCCATCGACTTCCACGAGTTCGTCGGCGACAAGTGGGTCGTCTTCTTCTCGCACCCGGAGGACTACACCCCCGTGTGCACCACCGAGCTCGGCGCCTTTGCCAAGCTGGAGCCCGAGTTCACCAAGAGGGGCGTCAAGATGATTGGGCTTTCGGCCAACACGGTCGATAGCCACCACGGGTGGATCAAGGACATTGACGAGGTTACGGGCGGGAGCGTCAAGTTCCCCATTATTGCGGACAAGGAGAGGAAGGTTTCGTACCTCTACGACATGTAAGGCCCTCCAGCAGCAGCAGAGGCAGCAGCCTCCCCCCATCCCATATAAACCCAGATCTGAGCAGTACCTGACAACCAACCCCATAGGCTCGACTACCAGGACACCACAAACGTCGACTCCAAGGGCATCGCCTTCACCATCCGCTCCGTCTTCATCATCGACCCCGCCAAGAAGATCCGCACCATCCTCTCGTACCCGGCCTCCACCGGCCGCAACGCCGCCGAGGTCCTCCGCATCGTCGACTCGCTCCAGACCGGCGACAAGTACCGCATCACCACCCCCATCAACTGGGTCCCCGGCGACGACGTCATCGTCCACCCCAGCGTCGACAACGAGAAGGCCAAGGAGCTGTTCCCCGAGTTCAGGATCGTGAAGCCGTACCTTCGGTTTACGCCTCTCCCCAAGGACAAGGTTGCGCAGTAGGGTGGTGTAATGTGGCGGGGTCTAAGGGTAGTGTAGGCCTAGGATGAATTGAATGAAATGTCATGAATGCACAAACAAGGGTGGTCCCTCCTCATTGGTGTCGCTTCTCACTGTGTCCCGGGCTTGTCGAGGGGCGCGGGGAGAGGTGGAATTGTTAACGGTTGGATAAGGGCGAACCAGAGAGGTAAGCAAGTTCCTACAGTCGAGGGCAACCGAACGTGTCTCGGCACCGTGTCCATTGCAGCGCTCGACTCTTGACTCCGGGCCAGCTCATCTCATCGGAGGACAGCTCGCAGGCAGATCTCATCTCGTATGACGCCCGAGGGTCAGTGAAGTTTACGATGTACATTCCTAGGTAATGGTTCTAGGGTAGAGAATCCCCCACTAGGACCGAATATAAGTTAAGATACGTTCGACACAGATGAAGGCCTAGCGCCGGAACCACCCGTCGTTGACCTCCCCGTACCGAAACGATCCCCGACCCGAAAGACCGCAACCGGAAAGAAACCGAGAAAAATCCTAGGAACGCAGAGCACACCGGGTACTAAAAACCTACAGGAATCCATACTAACCCCCCACCAGCCATATGTACAACTCCCCCGTCTCCCAACCCCAGTCCACGGACGAAACTCACAGCTTGGCCTTGCCTTCACAAATAACCCTCCAATCCCCCTCCCGGAAGGGCACATACTCCCCCTCCTTCAGCCACCACACCGTACTCAGATCAACCTTGGCGGGGTCGACGCCCTCGTCGCGCAGGTGATTCTTCAGCTGCTTGTGCGTCCCCGTAGTCTGTGCCTCCATATCGGGCATCACCCTCAGGAAGACGGGGCGCGCGTAAGCCGGGAGCCCCTTCGTCGCGTGCGCCCCGATGCTCTTCATCATGACCTCGTCCGGCGACCCGTTCAGCACGACGGCCGCGCAGCCTGCGCGCCCGTCGTGGTGCGGGAGCTGCACGCCGTAGACATTCGCCTCGTGGATCCCAGGGTGCAGTCCCATCACGTGTCCCACTTCCATCGTAGACACATTCTCGCTCTTCCACCGGAACGTATCCCCGATCCGATCCGTGAAGAAGATTCTCCCCTCGCCGTCCCAGATAACCGTGTCGCCGGACCGGAACCACGCGTCCCCTTCCTTGAACACACCCCGCAGGATCTTGGACCCTGTCGCCTTGTCGTTATTAAAGTACCCCTGGAACGCCTGCTGCGTGTCCTCGGGCAGCGCGTAGAGCAGCTCGCCCGGGTCCCCCGACGTGACCCTCCGGCACCGGTTCGTATTGGGGTCCCGCGCGGGGGAATCCGTCTCGGGGTCCAGCTCCACGACGGCCATCTTTGAGCCCATGATGAGGCTGTAGAGCCAGCCGTTGCGGCCCATGGCGCCCAGGGCGTGGTCGTTCCGACTCATGTTGAACATCCCCAGCGGCGCCTCAGTGGCAGCGTAGAATTCGCCGATGGCATCAATCCCAAAGCGGTCCTTGAACTCAGCCCACACATCAGGCCGCAGCCCGTTGCCAAACGCCACGCGGACCTTGTGCTTCTTGTCGAGAGACTCCCCCGTCGAGGCGTCCGTCTGCGTCGGGACCCGCAGAAGGTAGCGGCACATCTCGCCCACGTACTGGATCATCGTGGCGTCGGTGTCGCGGACCTCGTCCCAGAACTTCTTGGCGGAGAACTTGCGGCCGATGGCGATTGTCTTGCCGCCCTCTAGGGTGTTGAGGAGGCCGAGGACCGAAGCGGAGCTGTGGTAGAGGGGCATTGACTGCGGGCGTTAGTTTGGTGGCACGCTGGTGTGGGAATGTCAGGGGTGGTTGTGCTTACGGTGTAGAAGACGTCGCCGGGCTTCCAGCCGAGCCACCGTGTGACAAAGGCGCCACCGAGGATGGTCTTGGTCCACGACATGATGGCCGGCTTCGGCATCCCCGTGGTGCCGGAGGTGTAGATGAGGACGGCCATGTTCTGCCCGAGAAGATCGGACCTGTCCCCGTCGGGGGCCCGCACCGGCTCGGTGGCGAGTACCTCACGCTCGAGCTCCGGCGTCAGGGTGACGATGCGCACGGAATCGAGCTCAGCCCTCACGTCGTCGGTGACCATGTCGGCGACGTTGGGGTCCACCAGCAGCAGCGACGTCGTGGCGGCCTTGACGCAGTGCACCAGCACGCCACCCGACAGGTTAAAATTGATAAACGCCGGCTTCGCACCAATCGACCACAGCCCGAACCACAAAAACACAAACGTGTCCGAGTTCTCAAAGTCCATGGCGACAATGTCCTTGGGTTTTACGCCGTGCGCCTTCCGCAGCCAGGCGCCGTACCGGAGGACAATGTCGTAGGCCTCGGCGTAGGTGTACGACCTGCCCTCAAACTTGAGGAAGGTGACAGCGGAGGTTGCCTTGTCCTGAGCGTGCTTCTCGAGGATGTAGAAGGCGTTCAGGCGGTCGTTGCGCTCGCGGTGCCAGACGAGGAAGCGCGAGGGGACGACGGAGCGGAGCATCTGCCAGTCGTACCAGAAGGACGTCTTGGCGTTGAGGTAGCTGAGGCCCGCGAGGGCGGCGGGCGCCGCGACGGTGAGGGGCACTGGTGATGGTTAGCGGAGGCCAGGGACCGGGGACGCGATCACTTACACGACATGGTGTCGGCGGCGGGCTATGTCGATGCGAGTATCCGGCGGGGGTCGCAAGGTACGAGGGCCGCGAGCTAGGAATGCGGGCGGGCCTAAATTTTATTCAAGGATGTGGAGAGGGGTGATGCGAGGAAACCCAAGGGTCGCGTAGGATGGGGGGTGGGAAGTGAAAACGAGGTCAAAGGTTGAATCCGAGGGTCCGGACGCGATGGCGATGCTTAGTCCGATGGGTCCCTTGTGAAGTGGAGCACAAAAGGCAGTGACCACCAATAAGTCATCACAACAGAGGAAAGAGAGCCGAAGGACGATAGAAAAAGGGACGGGGGGGTCCGGGGTTTCGCAAAGCTTAAAAGAGAGGGCAGCCGGACTGTAGCACTGAATCGCCGAGAATGCGAGGACAGAGAGGGGTCGAGACCACACGGGGCAACTCTCGCGAGCACGCGGGCGCCCGGATGCGGATGCGCCTCAGCGGACTCGTAATGATCAGACTAGCGCGTGGGAAGCCGAGGGACACCGCCCGCCGTCGGGGTGACGGTGACGGGGCGCCCCGTTCCAAGGGGGTGGGCCGCTACCCCAGACCCGCGCGCAGATGCCTCGGCATCTCGTGGGCTGGCCGGAGCTAGCAGGGAGTCGCCCCGACGTCCCGTTCTGGGCGCATGTCATTCCGGACCCGTCCGTCTGTCCGTGTCCGACGAGTCAGTCGCGGCGGGGGAACCTGCAGGGCGGCGTTTGTGTCGCGCGTCGGCGGGGATGGAGTTGATGGAGCTGGTCCATGTGATCGGGTCGATGGGCTCTGGAGGTCCGGCGTGATCCGGGGCCATCCCGTCCGTCGTCGCCGAAGTTCGCGGGCGGGACCCGGGATCCAGGCAGTGCGCGAACCTGGTACCGAGTAAAGTGCTCAGCACTCTAACCTGGCGACGCCCGCTGCAGTGTGGCCCCACATCTCCTGATTCCTGGGCCCATCGCACATACATCACGTGATACCGTGCGACACGTGTAAGGTCACGGCTCCACGCCAGCTTCGCCCGTCATCAAGCAGCCCGCGTCAAGGCACCCACGTCACCGCGACCCCAATGTAAACGGGCCCCACGCCTCCCTCACGATCCCGTTGTCCCCTCGAACGGCCCTCACGATGGCAACCCCCGAGGGCCCCGCCAAGGCCCACGAGGCCGCTCCCGCGCCACAGGCGCCGCCCGAGAAGCCGGCCGACGCCCGCCGCCGCTCCCTCATCGTGCTCTCGTTCTGGGTGCTCGTGGCGCTGCTGGGCGTGCCCATGTGGTGGAGGACGACGAGCATATACCGCGCGGAGCTGCCGCTGTCGGATATGATGGATTGGGCGGACGGAAAGGTGCGTGCTCGAAAGCCTGTGTCCTGTGCGCACCTTGCGCATGGGGGAGAGGGGGCTTATGCTGACGGTGCTGTAGGCTTGCAAGCCTGCCTTTGATCTACAGGTTGCCGTCGAGGCCGACGCGCTGGGGGAGAAAGAGACGCGCGACCTCCTGCAGCTGACGCAGGGCGCCCTCGACGAGCTGAACGACTTCCCGGCTCACGCCCTCCACCTACGACCAGCCGCCGACACCCCGCAAGACGCCCGCGCCCTGACCGTCCGCCTCGTCCCGGGAACAACCCTCGCGACGACCCTCTCCCCGCACCACCCCACCCTTGAAGTCTCCTACCCCACGACCTCAGCCTCCGACACCCCATCGCTAGCAACCTACATCGCAAACGCGCTCCACTCCGCCTTCGAAGAAGAGCAGGCCGTCCTAACCTACCTCCTCTCCTCGACCCCACTCGCCCCCGAGTCCGCAAAAAAGACCCTCTCCCCGGAGACGCTCGCCGACTTGGAGAAGCGCACCACGCGCGCCTTCCGCTACGCGGAGACGTACCACCTCACCTTCTCCCTCTTCACCGCCGGCGCCGCGCCCAGCACCTGGGCCGTCGACGAGGCGGTGGAGGCCTACGTGCGGCCCGTCCTCGACGTGCTGGCGCCCGTGCACGGCTTCACGGTCGACACGCAGGTGCAGCTCTACGCCGCGCCGGGGGTACAGTCCGAGGTTCTGACACGGGATGACCTCGCGTCGTTTATTAATGCGGCGGAGTGGCCTCTTTCCCCTTCGATAGGGGGCGCCCCGACGATAAACTTTGTGCTGTACGTGGGTAACCAGTCCGTCGCGGTGTCGGAGGGTGAGACGTCGCAGTCGTGGCTCATTCCTCAATGGGGCGCCGTCTACGTCCTCCCCTACCCTCCCACGCCGAACCTCCCGGCTGAAGACCTAAAGGTGCCGCTCCAAGCCTTCTCCTCACACCTCCTCTCCCTCCTCGGAACCCCTGAGACAGGCTCCCTCCCCCTCCGCCTAGCAACACTAGCGCGCACGCGGACCGCAGACCTCGTTCTCCGCGCGTCCTCCACCCTCGGCGCCCTCGCCCGCCTATCGCACAACCTCCCCTCAATCTCTATTCCTCCCCCGGTAGCCGACGGCGTCGCGCGGTCCCTCTCCCACCTCAACCAGGCCTGCACGGACATGGCGTCCCCGGAGGCGCTGCGGCATGCAAGGACGGCGGAGGCGGAGGCCGAGAGAGCGTTCTTCGAGAAGAGCATGGTGGGGCAGTTGTATTTCCCGGACGAGCACAAGGTGGCGGTTTATCTGCCGCTTCTGGGGCCCGTGGGGGTGCCGCTTGTTATGGGGCTTTTGAGGGAGTTGAAGGGGTGGCTGAAGAGGAGGAGGGAGGAGAAGGAGAAGAAGGAGGCGTGATGGGTTTGCTTTTTTTGTATGATATGTTTTTAATGCAAAGGAATGACGGTCCGTACGGGGAGCGGAACATGATGCGTGAATCGATGTCTCGTAGGGCATGATGTAAACCTCCGCTCACGGATGATGTCTTGACATTTCGGATGCGAATCTTAATTCATATCTATAACTACCAAGCATCAAACGTCCCACATGAATAAAACCACGCGTACAGAACACCCGAGAAAGACGTCCCACGTCAATATATCTGCCACCATCTCCATAGCACCTAATCCCAATCCCAATCCCAATCCCACAGCCCAAGAGATCAAACTCCGCCGAAAGCCTTCTCACGACCCGGCAATACCCAGCCCAACCCTCGCCTGCTGCCCATACCCCCCGCCCGCACCGCCAACGCCAACGCCCGTCCCAGTCCGCTCCCTCATCCTCCTCCCCTCCATCAGGCCCCTCAACCCCCTCTTCTGCAACCCAATAACAGAACTCAGCTCCCCACCCCAAATCTCTGCGGGCCGCCTGCCCCCGGCGGACTCCACCTCCGACGAGAACTCGGAGCCCGAGACGCTAGCGGCCGATAGATCCTCGCTCGAGGCGCGCGCGGACAGCGCTGATGTTGCAGTCCGCCGTTCGTTCTGCGTGGTGTCCTGGGATGTCTCGGGTAGCTCGGCGGGCACGGAGAAGTTGGGGTTCAGGCCCCCGTCTATGCCGCGGCCGCCACCGGCCGCCATGGCGGTGGCGTTGAACACCGCCGCGGCATTCCGCGAGTCGAGGAGAGCGTGGAGTCTCTCTACCACGGCCTCGAGCAGGCCGTCGATGCGGTACGGCCGCGCGATCTGCAGGAGCGAGCAGAGGATCTGCGGGGTGCATAGAGGCGAGGAGGGAGGCGCGAGACTAGAGGTGTAGAGGAAGTGGAGGAGGGCCTGGACGGTGAGGTACGTGTGCGGGAGATACAAGCACCTGGGACGTGACCCCGGCGCGAGGGTGCGGGGCGTGGGCGCCGCGTTGGTAGCCGTCACGGCCAGGGGCTCGCCAGAGTGCACGCCCGAGACGCTCGACGCAGCAGTGCTGGGCGGCTTAGCCCCCGACGAGGCCGCCGAGTTGAACGTACTCGCCATCGACGCCGTACTCCCCGTGTTCCTCTCCGACACGCCCCCCATACTTGAGCTCCGCACCGGATTCGTAGTCCCGGACCTCAGCGTCACCGCATCACTCCCATCCTGTGTCGCGGCGCCCTCCCGCAGGAGTTGCACGAAGTAAGGGCCCCACCGGCGCGCCACGACGCGCGAGTTGACGGGGATGCGCTCCCCCGACACGCACAGGATATCCATGTCCGCCAGCTCCCGCATGGCGAGCGCCTTCTCGCCCAGCTCCTCCGACGCGCGGGAGTGGGCCCTCCCTCCCGCCGTGCAACCCGCCTTGCGCGCGGCGCTGAGCCCCGGCCCCGCGTAGGGGCTGCTCGCCGAGACGAAGCCGGACAGAGGCGACGTCTTGCGCGGGTTATCGTAGAAGCCGAACGCCTCGAGCTCCACCATGCACACGTTAGAGAAGTTGATGCGGCGGTGGTTGTAATCGTCCACCAGGCTCCGCTTGCGGTTGCCCAGAATGACGAAGGTGTTCCGGCGGCCCCACAGCACGCCGCGGTTCCAGCTGCCCTGGCTAAAGACGGAGCCCGCGGCGTCGATGCGCGACCACGTAAGCGTGCGTAGGTCCAGCGCCCAGAGGGCGTACTCCTGCTTGCTGGAGGTGAGGTAGGTCCCGCTGACGACGAAGTGCGTGTCGATGACGCCGCCGTTGGGGAACCGGAGCCCGGGGGGCGAGTAGGTCCCCGACATGGACTTTTCCGTCAGCGAGCCGTCGGGCGCCCGGACCTGCAGCTCGAGTTTCACGTCGAGGAAGTTGTAGTTGGAGTAGACGAGCATCGACGACCCGGGGTCCCGCGGCTCCGGCTGCCCCACGACCGTCTCGGGCCGCTGGGCGCCGCCGGGCTGGCCCTTGCCGATCCTAGCGGCGACGCCGGGAGACAGGGGCGCGACGACGCTCCTATACGCGCCGCAGCTCTTGCCGAGCGGCTGGGTAGTAGTCCACTTCAGGCTCCGCAGGTTGAAGACGCTGATCTGCTCGATGTAGTGGTTCGCGGCGTCTTGGCCGCCGACGACAATCATCTCGGCGCCGCCGGTGCCGTCAATGGAGACGCCGAGGCGGCCCTCGTTGGGGTTCCCGCTCGAGGGGTTGTGCTGGAGCGCCGAGAGGGGCGCACGGCTCGAGGAGAAATTGGCGGCCGACGGGGCGATGCACGCGCAGTGGGCGTAGCGGCCCTCGGGGGCCTCGGGGGTGCTGACGAAAACCCACCGCCGGGTCTGCACGTCGTAGATGTAAATATCGGACATGACGGTCATCTCGGGCTGCTGGTCGTTGACGGAGGGGCTCGTGGGGTTGGTGGGGTTGGTGGTGGCGGGCGACATGCCGCCGTAGCAGACGAGCTTCGTGTCGCCGAGGGCGCACATGGAGTGGAAGTAGCGCGGCGGCGGGATGTCGCCCGTCGTCTCGAGCTTCGTCCAGTGGCGCCGGATGAGGTCCAGCTCGTAGAGGTCGGAGGTGAGGGGCGCCAGGCGGCTCCGGGAGAGTATCCGGCCGCCGAAGACGTAGAGCTTGTCGCCGAGTATGGTCGTCGTGGCGCCGACGAGCGCGTGCGGCTCGCGGCCGGTGGTGCGGTGCACGCTGCACATGAGGCCCGAGAGGTGGGACGACGAGGCGGATTGCGGGGGGTTGCTGCTGGATGGGGTCCGGGGCTGCTGGGCCACGGACGGCGACGGCGCGGCGGACAGAGGGCCGTTGCTCCGCGGCGTCAAATTGTCCTTGGGTTCGGCGGCGTCGCTCCGCGAGCCGCCGCCGATGGAGGCAAGGCTCGTCTGGCTGCTCGACAGGTCGTACGTGTCCTGGCCCTGGTACGCGGGCGCGGGGGACCCCGACGAGGCGGTCGAGTCCATGGTGTTGGAACGGTGGTGGTCCATGGCGGTGTCGCGGCCGGATTCGCAGCCGAAGTCGTCGTCGATAATGGTGTCGAGGCCGGTGGTCGCGGTGAGGGTCAGGGGCGGAGTCGAGGTCGAGAGGACGTGGTGGTGGTGGTGGTGGTGGTCGTCGTCGTCGTCGTCGTCGGGCGGGGGCTGCGGCAGGGGCTTGGCGAGGCTGTCCTGTAAACTCAGGCTGCGGTTGTGGCCGTGGCCATGTTGCGGCGGGCTACGGTATCGCGACGAGGGCAGCGGCGCCGAGTCGAGGGCGGCGGCGGGGGCGGGCGAGAAGCGGCCTCTGATGGAAATGGGCGGGGGTTTCGGCGATTCGTCACGGGTGGGCGCGAGCTTCTTGATGCCCCGGTACACGCCGGATAGGAGGTCGGAGGGCGACTTGGCGGGGGAGGGATCGTCTGTCTCGGAGTCGGAAAAATACGACGGCCCGGTGTCGACCTCGTCGTCGTGCGCCAATGGCTGGTTCTGGTTAGTCGCCGCCATTGTGCTGACCTGATCGCAGCCGCTGCGTGCTGTGCTGTGCTGTGGTTTCGCCCCCAAAAATCCGTCTTCCGCCGCTGGGCGCGCCAAGTTTCAGCACTCGGTATGGTCGGTCGAATCACGAGCTACGCCGTTCAGCTCTCAATCGGGCCCGTAGGCTTGACACGCTCCGCAGATAGCCCGACGTCCTTGAGATGGCAGCAATTGTTCACCACGGCGGTTGTAGCGGCGAAAGCCAAGGTGCTGTGGACGGGTGCGACGAGCACGAGAGCAAGTGATTCGGACGGTGCGGTACGTGCTCGGGGACAAGGTGGCGCTATGTTCGGACGACAGAGTTGCGCAAGGAGACCAGAACAAACGAGAGCAGCACAGACGGCCGAATATAAGGAGACGGGGCTGACGACGATCGAGACTAATAGGAGGGAAGCCTTTAGTGGATGTGGGGTGCATTTGTGGGCGTGCGCGCGTGTGCGCCGACGCCAGCTTGGAAAATTGGAGACGGGGCGGGCTGACGATGGATCAGCCCGCCGACGTAGCACGGACATACGAGCAGCGGACACATGGGACGCGAGAGGGCGAGGGCGAGGGCCGGATACAGGGGCCACGGCGGAATATAACCTCGTCCGGACGGAGTGGGAGGCTCGTCAAGGCGAAGCCACGGCCTCGGTTCTACGAAGTGTTCTGGAAGAGGAGCTGCCCCGTGTTTGCGGCTCGCGGATATTACGACGGACACGAGCTACTAGACCGGGGCGACGCCCGACCCCTGGATGCCAACTTCCTGGCAAGCGGAGCGTCGAAGCCGACGATTGGCAGTGCGCAGCGCCAAAGATGAAGATGTTCAGGAGACCTGCACGCCCACAGGCGGCTTATTCCAGACCCTGCCTATACTTGCACTCCGCGCCGCCCTTCCTCTGCCCTTGCGAGGTACACGTACTTGTACCAACACCCACGAATCCGATTCCAAGGGGCGGCGGGGCCCCATCGCGGGACAGAACGTTAAAAGACGCCGTTGTTTCTGATGGCGTCTGTCTCGGCGCTAGCCCGCATCAGTTTAGCGTCCCGCACTTGCCACGGCACAGGGCTAGCTATCATGGAAACCTGGAACGAGGAAAGAACGAAGAGGCAGCAGCTGCGAACTCGTTCCGGTTTGGCGGGCGGAGACGACGTCCGAAAACAGCGAAGCTGCCCGGCGGTGACCAGTTTGGAAAGTTTCTTTCCGCTCCTATTTTTTTTTTGGATATGGGATGAGCTATTGGTACCTGTACATAACCCCCCACGCATATGACACGCTAACAGGGGTATAGGTACTTAGCCTCGAGTACGGCTACCACGTGGATGTTGCGAGAATGGCACGTCCTGCGTCACTCAGACGCATTCGTGCAGCCGGCAGCACAGGGGGTGGGGGGCAGGGGGGTGCACCACACAAGAAACGCCCAGAGACTGGCACCGGACAGTCCAGCTTGTGCGACGGGTTCGGGACGGACATAGCCCAAGCGGGCATCGGGTCTGGCAGCGACACTGATGCTATCCGCGGCACCGTGCTTCCGGGTAAAAGAATCGTCACTGCGTGTTGAACGATGATAGGTTTAGGGCACTACTGTGCAATCCGCAGATGTGGATCGCGAAGGGGATCGGGCGAGTTTTCTCGCGTGTCGCTTGATGGAGTTGACGTGTCACGTAAATTGCGATGAGCTCCACGTTCGCAAGGATTGTAGAGTCTAAAAGCTTCGCACTCCTGCCTCCTTCCGGTGACTCATTTGAGAGCTCTCGGTGACGGATATCGGGCATTGGCCGTCCACCTACTCACCCAGAAGACGGCCATTCCCATGCATATTACCGATACTACTTCGTGCACTGTACAGCAGTTCCCCGTGCAGAAGATACCACGGGCGATCCCACCTTCCCGCTGTCGGCACGCCCAGAGCATCGGGAAGGAGCATCCGATCTGTACCGATAGCTGCGTAGGGAAGGTGAAGCCGGGTGACTGCAGTGGAACCAGAGAGGGGGAGGTCACGACCTGCGCCGGGAGGACTTGTGACCCAACACTCCGAATGCCACCTTCCCGCCCTCGGCACCTTACGACGAGGACATATGATTTGCAGCTATCAAGTACGAACTGTGATAGCTGTCGGGAAGCGGCGACCGTGCCGAGGGTGCTTGTGACGCGAGGGAAGAATGCCACCGTACAAGCATCAGTAAAATCTTGGTCACGACTCGCGGGACGACCCGGGCGGCCTGCCTGCCCAAACCGGTGATTGCTGGTAATATCGGACGCCAACTAATGCTGTATTAGTGCTCATACCGCGGTGGGTGGACGTTGAACGGCCTGGCGTGCCACTCGACGGCGATGTCCAACAGGCAATCTTAACGGTCATTAAACCTCCCCGCACCGAGTACCATTTCACTGACGCAGATTGAGTGTGTCGATATCGATCGTGTTTCTAGAGCTTCCCACACCGGCGGGTCCAGGGAAGGAGCGCGAGGTTTTGACGGGGCTATCCCTGCTCGCACAGAGTGCAACCCCGTAACGTGGCATCGTAAACGACACGGGTAGAAGAAGGCAGCGCGAAACGCCCCGCCGGAACGATCCGATCTACAGGACCGAGAGGTGCTCTCGCCTCCGCGCCCGCTTCGTCCGAACATTTTCGTCCTTGTACGCCCGCTTCACAAACTGCCGGGCATGGGGCGAATGCATGCGGAATCGTTTCAATCGGGCTCGATCTCCGGGTCAAGAGTCGGCCGCGGACGAAACGGGCCCTTTTCCGCGGGCCCCGGGAGGGGCGGTTGGGCAGGGGGTATCCCAACAGGGGATATCGCCCCCATGTCCCTGTCAGGGGCGTATCTCGATTGGAACGTCATTGGCTCCTTGGTTCAGGACTTTGCTTGCGATCCTGAACCGTTTCCTCGGGTACTTGGCAGGCACCGGCAATGACAACTTGTCTTGTACAGCTTCCTCGGATCTCGTTCAACCGCGGCGAGGGCAGCTCTCCATCCCACGATTACACTCAAGATCCTGCTACGAGGGAGAGTTTCGTTCAACGACAGAAAGTCTCGATCCAACGACTCCCTCTCATTATGCCAATCCTTCTCATTAACCCGTCAGCCCCGCAAGCCATCTCAAAGCTCAAAAAGATGAGCCTTGAACTTCTGGTCTCCACCGCCGGCCGCCTCCCCAAAGCTCTCATGACTCGCCTGCAGCAAACGCTTCACCTCATCGTCAATCACGCCGCACAGCGTGGCTAGCCTCTCCGGCACGGGAGCCCCAAACACAACCGGAACCGGAGCACCCGCCGACCCGACCTGCCCCTCGAGCAGCACGCGCGTCGTCGGCTCTCCCCCGTGACGCTCGAGGTCGTAGAACATCCCCCACTTCCGGCCGTATTTCCCCTGGTGACAGTGCTTCCTCTCGAAGGCGCGGATACTAGACGCCAATATTCGTCAGAAACCAGGAAGGAGGAGGGGTACAGCCGGGACGGGCGAAAACTCACCAGTACGCGTTGGAAAAGGAAACCAGCTTCCTCACGTCGGCGGACTCCATCCACGCGCGGCTCTGGCCCCAGACATACGCCGCGACGAACCACTCCCCCGTCAGCACCCGGTCCCCGTCTTCGTTCCACTCCCACGTCGAAAAGATGGCGCGCCGGCCGTGGCTGATATCCCTGGGCCGGTCAGGCATAACGGGGTGGATCCCCGACCCAGACCTTCCCATCCGGTGACCCCTCCACCGCCTCACGTCCGCCGCGTCCCGCAGTTGGGAAGGCAGGTCAACGAGCATAAAGCGCAGGCGGGCGAACCACGGCGCCTGGTCGCGCAGGTGCTCGGATTGGTACTCCTCCGGGACGTGGAAAGTCTCTAGGAGCCAGTTGAAAGGCCGCCCTTCGGGGAGGGGCGCCGTGGTGAGGGGCTTCCTTGTGTGGTTTAGCTTTAGGGAGTTGAGGAGGTTGTGCCTCCTGGCGTGGCGGTTGCGACGCTTGATTCGCTCTGCGATCCAGAGGTTGGTGTCTTCGAAGCTAGCGTGGACGACTTGAAGGTCTGGGAAATGCTGCTTCTCGAAGGGTTCGCGGTCTCGCATGTGGGTTGGGTCGGGGAGGTTGTATGCCGCCATCTTTACGGGATCGGGGGCCATGGTCGCTGGTCTGGCCTTGATAGGACTTGGTTGTAAGATGCTTTGGAGTGAAGTGTCTGGTTGGATTCCTGTTGCTAGTCAAGAGGATCGTGGGTAGCGAGTTGGACGTGGTGGCAGCCGTGTGACATTTTCCTTGAAACGGACAGCAAGTCCTACCCGCTCCCGAGTATTTGTTTACCCTGAATCTAACTTCACGAAAGCTTCACTCGAGCCCGTTTTTGAGAACTTTATCCAAGAGCTTATACCACCCTGGTAAGCATCGCATCTGTATGTAACCAAGAGTCACTGGGGACAAACCAGCCCTAATATGATTACCCTCTGACTTAAGCTGACTATAATCCCATAAAGCACCTGATACAGCTATACATGCATCTACGCTTCCCTCGCGATTCATTTTCTCTTCTCTCCCGCTTCATGTTGTACGAGTCCCCTCGGGGTCAGTGATACTAAGTACCAAATGTTGCCGCCTGTCGGCCCCTGTCCACACAGCCAGTACAGCTTTCTCCGGGGCAGCTCTCCAAGCTACATCACACATTCCCCATACCAAAACGTTGCCTTTGTCTTCGTTAGACCACACTATCCAGCCACCCCCCCCCCGGTCCTGACTTGGACAGTATTGTCAATCGTAGTCAAACCCGGTCCCACACAACCACGGCGTCGTCATCGTTTCGTGGGCCGCTTAGTCACCGCACCCGTCACTGTCCGACAATCCGGCGGGATCGGGTCGTAATCGCCGCGATTTCCCTGCGGATTCCGCGCGTCTGCTGGACTTACACGGCCCCGGGCCCTCGGCTCCCATCCTCTTCCCTCCTTACCCACGCTTTTATCCCTGAGGAAGGAGAGATAGGTCCGCCTTCCCGTCTCTCCAAGGCACCGAAACCAAACGGTGAGAACGATGCTAGCTTGAAGAAACAAGTCAATTCGAGAGGAGCATGCAAGAAATGGAGAGCACGCTCCCCCCGCCGACCCTTTCCTTCACAATCCCCTCGCTGCACGACGCGACGGTCCTCTCCTGCAGGATCTACCACCCTGACTCGCTGTCCGTCCACGCGCTGGGCCACGGGGGGGACGATGAGTGGAAGGGGCAGGTGGCGGTGTTTGCGCACCCGTACGGCCCGCTAGGTGGCAGCGTGGATGACAGGGTCGTGGATTTCGTTGCGGGCACATTGGTTGGGAGGGGGTATCTCGTGGGCACGTTCAACTTTCGGTGAGTTTTCTTGGTCTGCATCCCCGGGTACCTCGGGGAATGAGGTCCACGGTGGAGGCTGGGAATGAGGTGAGATGAACGAGGACTAACGGCACAAGGGGCGCGGGCGACTCGGAGGGCAAAACCTCCTGGACGGCCAAGGGCGAGAAGAACGACTACATCTCCGCCGCGGCCTTCATGCTCTACTACGCCCACCACCTAGCCCCGACCCCGCACCGCGATCCGCCACCCTTTATAATGGGCGGATACTCCTACGGCGCAATGATCACCACCCTCCTCCCTCCCCTACCTGCCCTCCTCGCCCCCTTTGAAACACCCGAGCTAGGCTCTGCGTCAGCGGAGATTCGTTTGAGGGCAGAGCACCTCGCCGACATAGAGCGAGGGGTACTAGCAAGAGCGAAGGCTGCGCTGAAGGAGAGGGGTGGCGCGTCACCAAGACGGTCTGCAGGAATCCGGGTCGGCGGGACGGAGTCGGGGGAGGTGAGAAAGTCGGGGGACGGGAGGCGGTCGTTCATGGGCGGGACGGAGGAGAGGATAAGGAGGAGTATCGGGGATGTCGTGGGGCGGCGGAGGAGGAGGGAGAGCGGGGAGGGGGAGGGCAGAGAGGGAAGGGAGGTCAAGGGCCCGAGGAGGCTTGATAGGGTGGGGCTCGTGGTGCCGAGGCCGGCGTACCTGCTTGTTTCGCCGCTTCAGGGCGTCATTGCGCATCTGGCTACCATGTCGTTCCTCCCCTCGAAGTTCTCCCTCCCCTTCAAATCTCCATCCCGCCACAACGACCCCCGAGAAACCACCCCACCCGACGAACAGAGAACAGAGATGTTCCCCGAGGATCGTAAGMTCACC